>CM057813.1:41735706-41870706 GCA_030067965.1 Latrodectus elegans | reverse complement strand
ATATATATATATATATATATATATGTATATATATATATAATATATATATATATATATAATATATATATAAATATATATATAGGTACAAATATCGAAATGATCTTGCTTGGTTCATATGAATACATTACTGTGCATTTATAAGACAGTACAAGCATTTAAATCAAACGGGTTCTGTAAGAATATTTAAAATAACTGCTCAAAATATTTAAAATAAATAACTATTGAGTTTTTGAAAAACATTTCTTAAACTATTAAAAATTTGAAGGGGTTTTTTTTCTTAACTTCGTGCACTTTATTTAAAACCTAAATGTTTTCAAAGAATAACTTTTATTTACTGAAAATAAAATGGCATATTTCAAAAGCAATTAAAATTAAGAAATTTATGCAATAAATATTTTAATTTAATTAATTTTCAGAAGTATCAATCGGTTTTTGATACCACTTTCAAACTATATTATATAACTCGCGCAAACAGTAATGTTTTGCATTACTAATTAAATTGATTAATGAACAGCAAAGGGGATGTTAAACAAACACTACTCGCATTTTTGATCATATATAAGGAAATGATGGTCTTAGAGGTTGAGCGGTGTATGTGTCGTATTTTTAAATATTTATTTGTTGAAGTGCGATCATAGGAAACTAATTCCTATCCATTTGGAAGCATCTGCTTACTTATTTTACTCTGTAATATAGTCACTACATTTAAGATGGAATGAAACATGCGAAGATTCTTCTAAAGACCTTTGCCTAAATATTTTTTATCGTAATATGTCTTTGAAATATTTCTGTGTGTTTCTTTCATTGTCAGTTGGAGAATTATAAGTATAAACATGTCTTCAGTTATCTATTTTTAATTACCAATTCGTTGCAATAAGCTATATTTATTATTTTCTAAAAAGAAAGGAGCCTTACGTAAAGCTATGGCTTATTTTCTAATCAAATATGTAGAGATATAACTTTTTCAATTTCATTATATTAATTATATAAGGAAGGAGCTCTGTAACACCAATGAAATAAAAAAAATATGTATACTGTACTTATGCAATCCAAAATATAATTTATTGTGAGATTCATTCCATTGAATTCTGGGATTCATTCAAATTAATGAAGAAAGCAGTGTCTGCTGTAAATAATTCCTCTTAAAGATTCATATGTCCTGAATATTATTTTATAAGTAC
This sequence comes from Latrodectus elegans, assembly GCA_030067965.1. Taxonomy (NCBI): domain Eukaryota; kingdom Metazoa; phylum Arthropoda; class Arachnida; order Araneae; family Theridiidae; genus Latrodectus; species Latrodectus elegans. Next base: position 41,869,525 of record CM057813.1, on the reverse strand, counting down.
AAATATTGAATAGAAAATGATTCTTTCGTTTTTATTTCACCAAATGGATTATTGATATCTTTAGTATGCTTATTTTGCATTTACATTGGGAATTCAATTACAAATCTTTTCTAAAAGTAGAGTAAATTTAATTTATAAGGCACAATAATTATTTATTAGTTAAGGAATATTGTTGAAATAAGTAGCATGTTTTATCTCTCGCATTTGTAATATTTAAATAAAATATTTTTCTTATGGAAAATTTAATTTTTATACCAAGTAAAAATCATCTCCTTATAAAAATTATTATTCCTTTAAGTTCATTTTTAATGCATATCTTTTATAAATTATCATACATTTTATTCAAAATCATCCAATAGTTTAAAATTTTAAATATAGTTATGCAAATTAGATAAAGAAATTTTCAGCAACGGAATAGAAAGGTCTTCTGTAGCCTGGTAGGAATTTTGTTTTTCCATGCCTATTTAAGAGTAAAACAATTGAAAAATACAATGATTATCGTGGAGTGAATGTGTCTGCATGTTGCATTTTCTCCTAGGCTTATCATGTATCGATGCGAAAATATATTACGATATCAGCACACATTTCTAAATCGTTATTTAATCAGGTTTCAAAATTACTAGAATTAATTTGTCTAGAATAGCCTCGTTCTACCAGAATAGATCACATTGACGTAAACTAATTTGTGTAGATAAGAAAATAAAAGAAATTAATTTACAGTTACACTTCAATAAAAAAATATTGGTTGGTTGAGTTATGTGATGTAAAATCCAAAAATAGGTTATTTTAACACAGTCATTATAAAACATTGTATGTGAAAATAATTTGTAAGAGGAAACTTTATTTCTATATGTTATTCATTGATATAAGCAAAATTATATTTACTCATTTTACCAACAATGTATATGAATTGGAAAGTTAACTAATTATAACATCTCAAGAGAGGTTTTTATAGGAATACGAGAAATATTTTATTGCATAAGCTGATCATGTAAAATAACTTTAATCTCTTCATTTTTAAATACGAAACATTCAGACATTATGCATAAACTTACAATTTTATAAATATAGACTTACATTTTTATGTCAGTAGATATATTAATTGCAAATTTTCTGGTAATTTCATTGCTTAGATACTTGATTACTTACATTTTTTTCTTAATTACTAAAATGTAAATTAAATGACAATTTATTAGAAAGATTTGATAAAATTACTTCCTATTTATATTGAATTTTTGTAATTTTAGGTAATATTTTATATTTAACTAATTACAATTACGCTTAGATATAATTTTGCAAAGTAGCTTATTCTCGCATTGATAAAATTACTTAAATTACTCAGCTTATATTCAGTTCTAAAATTTTAAAATATAATTGTTAATTGGCACAATTTTATCTTTTCAAAATTGATCCAGTTCATAAAACATACATAAGCAAATTATTAATCAATAAATTTTAGAAATATATTTTACAAAGTATCCTTAGCGATAAAATTATACAAATACTTTTTGAAAAGACTCAATATTTAAAAGCTCTTATTAATGGGAAATAATTTTGCAAATAAATTTTTTAGCTTCTCTAATATACAAAGGAAAGTTTAAAATCCACGGAAAGTTTTAAAATGCAATAACTTGGTACAATAATAACAGAGGATTTTTCTAAAATTCAAATCCAATAAAGGCCATAAGGTCATACTACATAGTCCTAAATTGTCGTCCTATTACCGTCAATAAATAACTGCTTAATAATAATTTTAAAATACAGAGTAATATTTAGAAATTTATTTATTTTTAAAACTTAATTTTAATTATTGCCTCAAATATAAAAGTATTCCTACGGTTGGAAATACATTTTAATATTAAGTACATGTTTAAAATTGAAAAAATTCAATGTAAGTATGTATGTTTCTGGTAAACTCAATATATAAAATAATCATTTAACTCATAATTATTTTTATGCGTATGTTATGTTATTATTTTTATGTGCATTATAATATATGTAATGTTACTATTTTTATATGCATTATAATATCATAAAATTTGTGCATTAAAAATTAAAAAGGTTTTCCTTTAAATAGAATTACTCCTAAATTCAAAAATTCAAAAATATAAGTGAATGTTATGAAAATCAGAACTGCTTTCCTTTTTGAATATATAACAATTAAAGTTTTACGAATACATATTTAAATAAATTTTATATGAATAAATATAACTTACTTATAAAAATTTTAATTGCATTTCTATTATAACCATTTCAATGTTTAAGGCTGCCGAATAATTCAGATTTTCTTCCAAGAATGAACTAAAATACACATCCTGTTCATTGAAAATTACTCTCATGAATTATTCAATTCGTACTCATTACCATTTAAATATTTCCAGCTATTGTCTGAGCTTGTAATTTTAAATTTTACTATGAGATTCGACACCTTCCTAACTTGAAACTTAGAAAATATAATTTGCATGATACATTGAAATACATTTGGAAGAAGTTCAACATTTGTATTAGTTATAATTGAAATAAGAAATGCCAGTCGATGAGATTAAATGGAATAGGAAGAATATTTTTCGAAAAATATTCGCTGAATATCATTGAAAAATATCCAAAGAAAAATTATGACAAAGGTAGAAAATATTCTTTAGGAAGCTAAAAGTCGTTATCTGAAGAGAAAGCGATATCACACAAGCAATTTGTTTTATGTAGTTGAAAAGAGATTTGTCTAATAGATGATTCTGGTAGAAATATATGTATCTATCCTTTCATATATCTGATTTATTTACATAATTTACATAATATGGAAATTTATTTCGAGCGGAAGATTTTGTGTGTTTGCGTCAAATCATTTTCCGCTGGAAGTATCAGCATTTCTACTTTTGTGATTTAAATAAATTTCATATTTGCATACCTAGATCCTAAAGGAAATAAATTTTTGTGCTTCGGAAAATCAAAAATAGATTATTTAAAATTCACTATGTAATACAAACAAAAATATAAGTATTTAATGTTTACCATTTTCTTTAGTTTTGTATTTATAAATCTTTTAGAATAGTTCTTGAATTTTTGGAAAAAACCGTGTACACAATAATATCCTCATAAAATTATCAAAATATTATTATACAGTTAATAAATAAAAAGCTTAAAATAAAAAAAATAATTATCGAATTTATATTAAGAAGTTATATGCAATATTTATTAAACATAATATAGAGGGTATTAACACATTTTTAGAATGATTTTGATAAGGAATTAAAAAAAAGTTAGAATAAAAGTTTTTGGCAACCGCTTATTATTTGAAATGAGAAATATCGTCAGCTACTTTTAAATTTATTCTTCTTTCAAAATGTCACATATAAACATACTGTGAACTGAAGGATATATTTTTGCTCTTTCCGAAGATAAACGTTTTTATTCCAGAATTCAAAAACGTTGTGAAATACATGGTATTAAAATTTCTAAGTGCAAAATGGGCAATAATATTAATCGGACAGGATAAAATTGTCAATCATTATTTCTACATAGAAAGGAGACTCAAAATGAATATCCGTAAAAGGTAAGTACTGTTTCAAATATTTCTAAAGTGATATCGCTGGTAACAAGAGAAAATCCATCAACACAAAAATCAATTGCAAAGTCTTAAGGTGTATTTGTAGTAACTATAAATAAAGTAATAAACTAGTATTTATAACTTAAAAATGCTAAAAAACATAATTTTCACACGCTTTTGCCGAGACATGTGGCTCAACGCAAAACATTTTGCATAATCCTGTATGAAAACCACTTAGCAGGAGATAAATGGGAAAACTTTGTGACCCTTGATGAAGCATGGGTTTACCTAAATGACTGTAACAAAAAAATGTCTTTTTACTGTAGAAAATTAGGCGAAAAATGTACAAACCCGTTTCCGTCAATGTAAAGAAAGTTTCAGTTAGAGGCATATGATTGTCGCAGGTTTCTCCTACAATGGGAAATTAAAAATAAGAAGAGTGGAAAGAAATGATAAAATCAGCTCATCGTACTATCAGGAGAAGAATTTACACCCAATATTTACAAAAGAAATTCCACTTCTTTATCCCAAGGACCTTCAAAGAGAGACAAAGATATAAGTCATGAAAACAAAGATATAAATCATGCTTCGTAAACTGCCACTGCATTCCTTGAAAAAATGTTGACTAATACAGGTATTGCATGTATACATTTTCAACATATCCCTGCGAAGTCTCCTGACGTTTCACTTATGGACCATTGTACCTTTGGTCTGTTAAAAAAGGCTCTTTCTAATCGCAACCCCACCATGATAGATGGACTCTAGAAAGTAGTGGAAGAGGAATGGAAAGCAATACCCCTGGAAATATTGAGTAAAGCTCTTCTATCATGGAAATCATGATGCATTCTTATAGTCCAGAAAAAAGGCTATCAGTTCGAACATTAAAAAAATAATCTTTACATTTTAAGCATTAAATAAACGGCCGCGAAATCTTTCTAAAAATGTGCTGATACCCTCTGTAACTATTGCATATAACTTATATTAAGAAGTTATATGTAATATATATATTAAACATAAACATATTTATTGAACATATACATACTGCATTTCTGGTATATTTGTATTAGCTCATACCCGTGAAAATATTATGTTAAGAACCTAAAGCTATTTATTCAAAAGCTAGAAAGACTAACACATACATATACATACAAATTATGGAGGTATGAAACACACAAGAGGCAATTATTAGGTGTGACTCACTGGGGCTGGATAAGAAAAGATATTTAACAAAACATTACATTGATTATAGCTGCTGTTGAATGGCAGGTCATCTATATTTAAATAACTTTTTTTATAATTATTTAAATACTTTTTTTATAATTTAAATAATATAAATATTTAAATAACATTAAACATAGAGATGAAATTTCATTTTTTGTCACAAAAATTTCACAAGCATACGGTGAGTGTCAATTATCTAATAGTAACTCAAATCTCAAACAGGGCTGTAAGCAATCAAAACTTAACAAAAACCCAGAAAAAGTCTTGAAATATAGCATATCATTTAAATTTAACTATAAACGTAAAAACATGTAGCATTATCCTAAAATGATGTTGTTTGCAATTCTGCATCATCAAATAACATCAGCATGCAAGCTGTTCAGCACACGTCAGATTTCGCAGCCAGTAGGAAAAATTATTTTATCAGATATTATATTTGCCAAAACTTATTCTATCAAATTACACCGAGGCCTCACCACGGCCTATTAATGTCTCAAATAGGATGCTGGTGATTGGAAATAAACTTTTTCTGGTCTCTCATGTCTCGTTTCTTATTCTAATGGGTAGTTGGATTTCTGAGAGTTGTTATTGCAATAACATACTTCCCTAGTTTAGCTGTACTAGTAACTAATGAGAGTGTTAAGTAAACATGAATCCTTATAGCTTAATTGTGAGAAGAGATTGTTCAAACTAGTGAAGTTGCTTGATAGTATGGAACATGTGCAACTAGCACAATATGAAATTCCTGATATGCCCAGAGAAGACTTTAACTAACGACACTTGCATACATATCGTTTCTCATCATTTACTCCCATTAATGTTTGTGCACTCCACTAGCCATAACTTCAGATAAACGTAGCGACAATATCCATTTTCAGAGTTATTTTCTTTTGGTTCTAGGTATAGGCTCACTTTTCTGATTTAATCGTGGCCAGCTATGGACAATTGGACATTATTTAGAATATCTTGTATAACATACAACATGACATTTAAATAAGAACTCTAAATCTGTAAGCTTCTCTGACTTTGTATACAGTATTTATGGTGGGATTTGCCTCAAAACTGCATTCATACATTTGTTTACATTTTGTGGCACTTTTGTATGTTTGTGCTGCTTCTACTTAGAGTTAGTTAGTGTACTATTTTTTCTATCATTTAAGTATATAGTATGTTAAACTATATAATATATAGACACATTTCTTTTTTACGTTATATATTATATACATCCTTATATTCCTAAATTTAAAAAATATTTGAATTTTTCTGGTGTTTTAAAATACGTTATTGCAAAGAAAAAATAGTGCAACATTTTTCTTTATAATGTTATAATTTAAATTCTAATGTGTTTATACTTATATTTAGGTCTTCTTATAAAGAAGTCAAAAATAATTGTAAAAAATAACAAGAAGTATCATAAAGTAACTCAACATTCTATTTGAAAATCAATAGAAAGAAAATCAATATGATTTTTTTTCTAGTAAAAAAACGGCTGAAATACTTCAAATGCTAACAATAATATGAAAATTAGTATTCCTGAATACTGCTGTTTCACATTATTATTATTATTATTATTAGAGAATGAAATACGCAAAAGGAAGCAAAAGTGAATTTAGAAAATCATCTTCTAACTGTTCCTAGGCCAAAAATTGTAGATAAAGAAAACAAAAATGAAATTTTAATCAAAAGGAAGAAACGTATATCTTGCCACTGTCCTTGAAGGAATGTGCATTAGGATATCCACTTTTTTATTGTTTGAAATGAAAATGAAAGTTACCATATTTGACTGCTGATAAGAATATATTAATAAAGTTGATTCCGTTAAATATCATTGTAATAAAAATTTACAAAAAAAGATTAAAGTCAAGCATTTACGATCCTTAAACAATTGCCAAACACAACTTCTTTTTTCTAAGCAAAGGCTAAATAAACACAGCCCCTTTTCCTATGAAAGGGCACTAAATCTCCCTTCTTCGAATGTAGAGGATCACTCATTGAAACAACTGGGGGCTGAATTATAACTTGATGGAAAATACTTCCATGAGGAGCTCCTAAAAACTGTGGCAAAAATACTCAGAGATTCCAGCTCTCGTTAAACAACTGGTACTTGAAACAATCAATAATATCCTTCCATGTTCTTTGAAAATTTATACAGATAGTAGGAAAGGTGTGGGAGGAGTCTTGGGCAGCTGAGTGTACATAAACAGTCTCCGTAAATTTAGAATTTAAAATAAGAAACCCGGATAATTGTTCCGTGTTTAGATCGGAGCTAATAGCCATTAAAAGAGGTCCACAGATGTCTGGATATTGACTAACAGGATATTTACTTGTTTCAATCCAGCATCTTTTAAATTGGAGCACTTTTGAAGATCAAACTAGCCTGGACATACTAAATCTTCTTCACAGACCCGAACACACATCACATTTTTATTGGATCCCTTTACACATGGGAGTAAAGGGGAATGAAAGAGCGGATTTCTTGGCCAGATCGGCGTCAAAAAAGAGAGTAAATCCAGGAGGAGAGCTCACATCTAGTGAGATTTCTTCCCTGATATAAACTGAGTTCAATAAGCTTATGAAGATTCCTCCCAACCATCCATGGTACTTCGCCAAAAGATCGGGTGAGACCTTCAATCTTAGACCAAGATCTTATCAAACTGCCTTTTCCCGCAATCTGAGTGGGCACGCGAGAGGAATCACCTTTCAGCAGAGGCAAAGGACATTTCTAGACTGTCCTTGGTTTTTCGTCAATATGGCCTCCCTTGGACATATCTTAAACTGCCTGAATTTTAAAAAAGACGATGCCCTTCGGGACCCATCACATTTTTCAAATACTTTAGATATTTTTGGTTTTATAGGTGTTGTCTAGCCTAACTAGACAACATGAGATAAGTGACAACAATACAATTGCCAAGTAGGAACGAATAATATTTTCTTTTCCGAGAAAACATAACAGTTATTTCTCTGGTGCTGTAATCAATAAATAACTGCCTTCTTGAATAAAAACATATGTTTTCTGCTGCCCTGTTGAAATAACGGAATAAGTTACCAGTTAAAAAGATTCCGCATTTAGCAGTTAATGAACATACTGGATACAAAGAACTTATTAATTTCAAGTGAATGGGCCAATGATGAATGCTACCTAAAACTAACATCACACAAAGAATTTTTGACGGGGAAATAAAATGGTTTTTGGAAGGAGTTTTTGTCACCAATATTTTAAGGGGAATTTTCGACACCCATATTTTGGAAAATTACGTAATCACAAAGCTTGGAAAAGTTCAACATATTTCACCGGTTCATAGAATGCTTTTGCATTATTTCTAGATCCTATTCGTGAAAGCAATTTCTAGGTGAATGCCTTTCACATTAATATTTTAGAAGGAAATATCTTCTAAGCATTCATGATTTTAGATTGCATTTTAAAATAACATTGCTTTGAATAATGCATTAAAAATCATAATGACATGAATGCTGGGAAAGCATTTAGTGCTATGCACTATTCTATAGTATTATTTCAATGCCTTCTGTTTGCTCTGAGTAAATAGTTTTATCCCATATTTCATGTTAAATACTCCATTGCTTACAATCATGAATCATCTTTCTCAGACCAATTGCAGAGTTCAGACCAATGATGCTTCTCGTATCTTTTAATACCTGAAATTTAATTAAACATTTGACACACAGTAACCATCATTGTAAAAAAGATTCGTAATCAAGATTTATTTTATGGAAATGATGCTTGAGATCAAAATGGGTATAGCAAACATATCAACAAACAGAACAACAAAGCATACTTTTCTTGCTTTCTAATTTTAATGTTATCTAATTTAAAAGTTTATGTTTATTAAAAGTTAACTTTAAAAATTTATATTCTGTTTTTAAAAGAAGAATGTTGCCTAAATTCAAAGTTTTTGAGAAGGGAAATTTTGAAAACGTTTGAAAATATCTGACAGCATTCAGTCTGCAATGAAATATCCATCAATACACATCAAACCTTTGAACCATGTCTCTTGTCCTTTACAGTTCATGACAACTGACGCAGCTGATTTTTTGAAGAAGAAACTATTGTCCGTTTTCAATATATTTTATTTTTCAGTGAATATACATTCCTGACAGTTGAGTGATCAAAATATTCAATCAAGAAGTCAGAAGTTATTCGAAAAGAAAAAGTTATTCTTATTTTGTATCTAAGGATAAATTTAATATAAAGATATATTATATTAAATTTATCCTTAGCTATATTAAAATAAGCTTCAAACTTAAGAAATTCCTTTTTTTATTTCAATTATAATTTCGATACTTAATATATTTATTTTGAAATATTAACAATAAAACTGTGTGTGTGTGTGTGTGTGTGTGTGTGTGTGTGTGTGTGTGTGTGTGTGTGTGTGTGTGTGTGTGTGTGTGTGTGTGTGCGTGCGTGCGTGCGTGCGTGTGTGTGTGTGTGTGCGTGCGTGCGTGCGTGCGTGCGTGTGTGTGTGTGTGTGTGTGTGTGTGTGTGTGTGTGTGTGTGTGTGTGTGTGTGTGTGTGTGTGTGTGTGTGTGTGTGTGTGTGTGTGTGTGTGTAATTCATTTATTACCATCTTATTAATTTCATATGAATATTTACAACTTTTTTGGCAAAAAGAAAAAATTAAAGCAGAGAAATGTTAAAGAGCAATAGTTTATATTTTATAAGATTTAAATTTTCTGTAAAAGAAATTATTTAAGAAAATGAGATTCTTTCTTTTGTAGATATATAACAGTAAAAGAAAATCCTTTATTATCGTTTCTAATATGTATACAACATATCAGAATATTATATGTTTACAGTTTACCCAAAGGTTAATACAGATACTTGAATATTTTATTTTTAAATATCATTTGTGTGCAGTTGATTTCTATCGCACATTATACAAAAGATTACCTTGCGCCATAATACCCAAAAAACCATACAAACCGATTTAATTTTACATTTAATTTCATAGTTTTAATCAAAAAATCTCTTTGAAAACATACTTAAATTTTGAATCATTCCATTGGAATGAGGCAATAATTCTTGTTATTAAGTATTCAACACTTTTAGATGCATATCATAAACAATAGAATGTAATTCTGAATATATTCGATTAATGGATATCAGACAAGAAATTCTTCTTGAAAAATTATTTTAAAAATTATTTTCCACTTTTACGTTATCTACGCATTTTAATATTTAGTATATAAAATTTTTGTTATTTTTCATTACAATTTCTCTTTTAACTTAATAGCAATAATTATAGTATTTTTGATACATAAATTTTTTTGTGAAGTGACTAAAATATATGAATTTCTGATTTTCATTTTAAAAGATTTTTTCAATACATTTTCTACCATAAATGATTGCTCAGTATCTTTTCTTGTTTCAATTAAAACAACTTAATTCATGTTTTAACCATAAAACGAAGCAAAATTGTTTTCAATATGCTTTGCTCAAAAATATAGCTATGTTTATAAAAATTAAAGAGTTTAATTTTGTAGAATTATATTTAAAGTTAATAATAAACAATTAAACTAGGTGTTTAATTGTTTATTTTTTCACCTATGAAAATAAATCCTATGCATAATTATGTATACTCAACTTTACTAAAAGGTTCATTTTAAATAAACTAAGATTAATTTACACATTTTATCAGTTATCTTAGGGAAAATAAGACATCTAACAGATCACATTTTATATATTAATTTAATTTTACTTAAAAATATTTTAATTTTTCTTCATAGTAGCTGAAAACATTTAAAGCAAAAATACGCCTTTACAAACTTAGTACTATTTTTATATCATTCCAATTTCACAAAATGTCATTTACTTCATTTTCGGGAAACTTTTTAGTTGAATGCTTGCCTTAAAATACAATTTCGTATTATACTTTTGAATCTCTTCAACTTTTTATTATTTAAATAATATTCTCTCACGCATAATACTAACAATATATGATATAACTATATTGAAAATAATTTGATGCTCTCTGTCACTGAAGTAAACTTATATGACAAAAATAAGCATAAGGTACTTAAAAATATTACAGGATTATAAAATTATTCTTAAAAAAATTCTTTTTTTTTTTTTAATTAAACTTTTATCCTCAGAAACAGTAAAAATAATTAAGAAATAATCAAAATAATGAAATGTACTGACTATATTAGGGTGACGAATACGTTCAGGTTTTTACAAACATTTTATATTTAATCGATAAAATATTACTAATTATTTAGAAAATTCAAGAAAAATGAAGTACAAGAGATTTTATTCTTCAAACTGAGAATATTTTATCTCAGTCGTGCTATTCTCAAGAACGTTTTAGTTAATTCAAATTGATTCTTCACGAAAAGCAACCTAAGTACTTAAAAGTATTTTAATGTATAGTAATATCCACAGAGTAAACTGTCTCTTTAATAAAACAGTTAAGAAATGGTGATAATAATAAGACAAACGGGAGACGCGCATATTCCATCTGTCGTAATTATGCAGTCAACAGTATCAAGCCTAAGATCTTTTGCTCTTAAGATTATTGTTTTAGGCTTTAGCCACAAAATTTTTAGTTAGTTCCTCTGTTGTATTTCATTTAATGCCAAAAAGAACGAAAGCAGCAATCAAAAATTATTAACTATTTATTTCCCTAGACCAATAAAGTTCTACAGGTTACAAAATATTTGGGAATATTTTTTTTTTTTTTTTTTTTTTTTTTTTTTTTACTCACACACGCATACAGTTTTTTCATATCATTTATCTTCATTTTCTGATTAATAATTTTTTCCTTATGAGAAATATTTCCTCCTTTAAATCATATTTTACAGTAAAAATATCAGAGGAAAATCATTTGAAAACTGCACTATTTTGTTTCATGTATGCTATATTTTATGCTTCTTTTTGAGTGAAAATAAATTATGAGAAATAATAAGTTAATACACATTTATTTGCTTTAAATTCTGCTTATCAAATTTTATCAATAAGGTTATCCTCCCGATAAAGTTACATTCATTTCATTAAAAAACTTTGCTTTGCATTACTCACGTAGTTACAAAAACTTTTAATAATTCTATTCTGATTCAGTGATAAATTAAAAGTTTCTAACAATAATATTTTTCAATTATCTTCGCTTTTTAGTAATACATTAAAATACTTATTGTAAAACATACTTTTGGATGATTAGTATTATTAGTATCACAAAATATACATTTACTGAGTATTTTTAATACATATATATCAGTAAACATGTACATGTAAACATATATATATATAAACATTTAAACATATATAAACATGTAAACATATATATATATATATATATATATATATATATATATATATATATATATATTATATGTATGTGTGTGTGAAATATTGCTTATCTTGTACGTTCATAAGTATAAGTATGACGTTAATGTAAAGGATAGCAAAAAATAAATGCTTTAATGTTGTATTAAGTTGCGGAACGAAGTGTTCTCCTTTATATGATGAATGATGCAGCTGATAAATTGTTTTTCTCATGGGTATTGACAGTTTGATCCAGGTACACGGATGTGTAAAAGAGAAGTAATAACCCAGAAGTTCTGGAAGGGTATGGTGTTTAAAGACCTATAATAAAAGAGATTATTGTACAAAAGTTTTGCCGCTCAACTATTGCGCAAAGATGATCCATATAAAAGTTCCTGGGCCTTAAAACATTTATAACTTTAAGAAACCGATAAAACAATGCAACATAAAATATTTTATTGCAATGGTTTATAGGATAACGAAATAGTTAAAAGAGAAAACTACTATGTATACTAATAATATTGAGCTACTAAAATAATGTAATATTAGAGAGTAATAAATAGGCACATTAAGAATCTTCTGTAGTTAAGTTGAACTTAAACCCAGCTAACTACCAAATTAGCAACAAATACAATTTTATGAGATTGCCTGCAACATTTTGCTATCAACTTTTCTATGCGATACTCTTTACATTTTATAACGTTATTAATATATATTATTTATTACTCACCTATTACAATTCAAACGCATCATCTTTAGTTTAAAATTCAAAAGAAATAAATTATTAAGACAATAAATTTCCCCAAATGAATGTAGAATGTTGAAAAGCAATACGCGTTCCGCATAAAAGTCTTGCTTAATTGCATTAACAATTTCTCCATATTAATCAAACTTTACACAACTTCGAGGAAGTCTTTTAAATTTCGGAAGCAATTTATCGGGATTTCAACTAAATTTTGGAATGTCCAAACTTGAAATTGGAAATCTCTACACCATCTCCCATAATTTTTAAGGATCTGCACTCTCGAAAATCCTTTTCCTTGGAAGATGAGCACAAATGCCTTCGGATAGCTTACTCTCCCAACTTTTGGTACTTTTAAATTCAAAGCGTGAAAGCGCGATCTCTAGCGTGAACGAAATTTCAGAGAACCTCTGATCTTTAATAATAATAAAAGCCATACATTTCTCCTCCTTAATACCTAGACGGCAGATTTAAATCTTTTCAGACAGCAGCATTAAATCTTTGATTTAAGACTTATTTTGCAGACTCGGCGATTTCCAGCCGAGCTGAAACATTTAATTTCATAGATGGTTAAGCAAATTTAATTGCAATCACCGTTTGGAATAAAGATCTTATAATTAGATTGAAGTGCTTATTAATTGTGTATCAAAGTTTTCTTCTGTCAAAAACATGAGATATAATTTTCTTTGTTTTCTTTGTCTTTCTATTTTCATATTTTTATGAGCTTTTTATTTTCATTTGAACAATGTGGTATAATTACTCTATTCTTCCTAATTATTTTATTTAAATTTTAATTTTATATGAATATATAATATTTAACTTTTGTATAAAGTTAATATTATATACAAAAACATTAGATTGTAATTCTAAAAATCAAAAGAATTTCTTTGACTGTGTTCTTATGGTACAAATATTTATTTCTTGTAATACCACTGTTATATGATAAGAAAACTTATTTATTATTCTTCATTTTTTAAATGTGCGCAATTTCAGTATAATTTCTACTCAACTTTTAGTTTTGTAAATATTGTACTATTTATTATATTAATTCCTTTTAATAATCAAGAATCAGTTCTCCCATTCAATTTAAATGGTAAATAATTACCAAAGTTTATTTACCATTAGGGATTGTTTTCAAATATTGATCATGTGCCCAATATGATATGTAAGTACCAAAATTTTAATTTTACAATTTTCAATTTCTAAATCATGTTCATTATAAAAAGTTAAGGACTAGTCTCTCTATAAATGAACAAACCTCTAGGGTATAATGTCATTTGTGATGAATAAATCCTTTCTTCAAGAAAAGTGACTGAGTGATAGACAGCAACCATTCATAAGTTTTTATTCCTTTACTATTTGCATTGTTAAGCAGATTACTATTAGTTAATTTCCTCTATATATATATATATATATATATATATATATATATATATATATATATATATATATATGTATATATATATATATATATATATATATATATATATATATATATATATATATATATATATATATATATATATATATATATATATATATATATATATATATATATATATATATATATATATATATATATATATATATATATATATATATATATATATATATATATATATAACAACGTATTATTCTTAACATTTGTTAAATAATTTATTTGTTCTGTTGTATTATAATTTGTACCATTCCTTTTTACATTGGATCAGCTGTTCTTTAAAATTATATAATAGCTGTTTCTATTTTATTTAACTATTACTTAATAATCATTCATCAGGCTTTCTTACTTATCCTTTGTGGATTATTTTTAATTAGTTTGGGATCATACGTTTTTTCAACAAAAATTTAAAAAAAAACAACTCAAAAATCCATTTATCATAAATTATTGACTTCAAGTTAATGCAGCATTGTTTAAATCATTAATTTTCCTCCGGTGGCATTATATTTTTAAGATAAATAAATTTATCTGAAAATTCTTTGGAATTATTTTAAATGACATCAGAAACTAAATTTACTCGGATACGCAACCATTTAAGTCTTCTGTTAAGGGTTAAAAAAATTCATTGAATAAATAATTTATTCATATTTATCAAATAATAAGTTATTTAATTGATTTTGAAATATAAATATTTACTTAATAACGTTAAATTTATTAAAATTGGAAAATATTTAGTGATAATATTTTTGTATTGCAATAAAGTTGAATAGAGTATGTTTTATTACACTTTCTAAGAAATTATAATTTTACAATGAGGAAGGGACTTTTTGAAATTCATTTGAAGCATGAGTTCTTTAAAACAAGATTTCATTTAAATATGTTGGAAAATAAATCTGTGGAAGGCACCAATATTATGAATATAACTTAAGATAAAATATCATTTCTCCCCTAATATATTTGGATAATTGACAAAATGCATAAGACAAAGAATAACAGCTAATAATAAAATAATGAATATTATACAAATATATTATGAAATATTATATAGTTTAACGAGTTTATGATATTTTAGTGATGTACTTACTGAATTTTATAATATTTATAAGTGCATTTGCTAATACACTACATATTTAATAGTTGTGAAACTTTAAAACCTTCCAATATATAAGCTAAATAGTAGAATAGTACGTTTTTTGCTGTGCAAGAAAAGTATGTAAAATGATTTTTAAAATTTGCTCTACCATTATTTCTTAATGTATTGGAAGATATTTCATTCTATAAAGAAAAATCAACTGAAAATTGAAAGTGACATACTTCAGTAACAAAATATCGAATATTTACTGAACTGTCAATGATATTAAGTAATTTTTTCTGATATGGAAGAATATTATTTTTCAATACATGAAAGATTTCCTCTTCTACGCTTTGTAGTTTTAGATTTGTTTTTCATTATAAAATGTATATATATATTTAGAACACTAATATATGATTTTTTCACATTAATTAGAGTGAAAGGTCATAGTTCTCTCACTCTTCCAGTGTTATAAAATAGCTCCCGGGATAATAAGCTACGAGTATTAATGAATTTTAAAATTATAAATAAAAATAAATTAGGAAATTTTTTTATATAAAATAAAATTAATATCTTAAGTATAAAGCATGTAAAGCTTATATTGTCATTATAAATTGAATAATTATAATTTAAAACATTTTATGAAAATAAAATAGAATAATTTATGTTTGCATTCATGCATGCAAATTCATCTTCGGTAAACTATGTTGACGTTATGTAGCTTCAATAAATGAAAGTTGAGGTAAAGTTCATTTGAATACTCAACACATAATACATTCCAAGACAACACTTCAGAAATGGTAAAACGTATTCAAGTATCCAATATCTAGAAAAACTTTGTTAACTCTTCAGTATCAACTTAATTGACATGCGCTAGCAGAAAGCGCTAAGAAAACATCCATCACTTATCCATAAAAAATGGGTGTTCCCATTTTTCTTCCTGCATTGTCATCTGTATAAAGGAATCAGAAATTTGAGAGCTTTCTGAGTTTTCTTCTTATGATATATGAATCTTCTTCAGTATGTAAGAAAAGTTTTCTCGGAAGGCAACATGAAATATCTTGTTTAAATGTCTTTCAACAACTATCGATTGTTAGCTATTTTACTATGCAGAGTCAAGGAAACAATTTATGTATACTTAGCACGGTACTTTTCTACACAATTTATGATAATGAAAGATTACGAAATATTTCAATAGCCATTTTTTTTTGTCTTGTGCCAGCTTAGGCTGACAATATGGGATGCACTGCTCCAATTTATCATTGAACCATATTTGGTGTGGAGTCCGTCTGCTACAGTACTCGCACATGCCATAGAGACCCGTTTATAGGGTAGGCAACCATTCACACCTCATTCATACAAAGAAAGGACAAAGATAGGATAGATAGAGAGAGAAAGTATATCCATGCCCGAACCGGGATTTGAACCCAGTATCTCCCTATCCACAGTCAGGCACTCTGACCACTAGACAGGGCGGTCGGCTTTAATAGTCATTGAAACATATAAATAAGAATTGCAAAAGATTAAATAATATCATGTTTTTGAAGATTCGAGTCTTTAATATCATTACTGAAAAACAATAGAAGCACGTATTTTTTTTATAGACTTATCTATTAGGAGCTTAGATAATTATCTATATCGCTTCTCTTACTATAAACCTTTATCAAGAATATTTTATTAATAGAAATATATATTCAAAGGTTAAAAAAATGTACTCCTACAAAATATTAAAGTTTATTATCATGGAAATTTCTTTTATAGACAATTACAACTAAGTTTTATAACATACATATTTACATCATACAACGAAATTTGTTAATTTATTTTAATTTTTCTTTAATATAAGAATTATAAATTTTATTTTTTATTCTTAATTTTTTTAAAATTCTAATTAAATATCTTTAATTTGCATCTTTAAAATTAATATGTTAATAACAATACATTTCTCTCTTTAACTATTGGACATAATAATTACGAAATATTACACATAGCTTAATATATCTCGAAAAACTCATAGTTTTTAAATTTACTTTTATCAATCATTTTTTTTTTCAGTTTTATATTTTTTCATCTATTTTTAATACATAAATATATCATGATGAAATTACATCATGCAATTTAAAAAATAGTAAAAAATAAAATCATTGAGTCATCATTTGTGCATCATAAGAAATGGACTCATCACGATTTAAATGGTAATTTTTAATTAACTCAATTAATGTATTTTTATAATGTATGTACTTTTTTAAAATTGAAAATTATTCTATAAATATGTTGATAAATTCATGACTTTAAAGTTCTACTGTTCATGATTAAATTAATATAGATTTCTCTTTGATAAAAAATTGTTAATATTTAAATATCTTATAATATTTCATAGAAATAATATCTTTATTTACACATTCTCTTACATCTTACAAGAACTATAACTTCGCTTTGAATTAACTGAGTTTTGAAAAATGGTATTAGCTAGCTAGGTTGTGCTTTAAAGACTTTTATTACAGAATAAAGCTAAATCGACCGCATTTTAAACTTTTATAGGTGTTTTTAAGTCAAGACAAGCATTTGGAATCAAACCGTCAAAACGTTACATTGAAGGGCAATGCGCTCAGTAACAATTTTGACAGAGTAGAAGTTAATAAATAATTACATAAAAATCTATTTTCACAAATGTGCAATGTATTTCTCTTCAGATAATGAGCTATATTTTACTTAATATGATTTCTAAGAGAAATGTTGCCATTCATCAGGAAAAACTCAATTATTATATGTAATTTAAAACACTTAAAGAAATGTTCTTATAATCAGATTAATTTTTATTTCTCATATTAAAGAAAGTTTATATTTAACTGAATTTTGTAATTAGAATAATAATAATCATTGAAAAACACAATAATCGTTTTACTAGCAAAAATTCTCTTAATAGAACATATATAAGTTAGTATATATAAATAAAAAGTCTAGACATCATAAATTCAGAAGTTGAGTATAATCTAAATTCTTTCTTTTTAAACCTGAACTCGTTTTTTTATACTTCACAAATCTTCAAATTCCTTTGTGAGAGTAAAAAAAAGAACTAAGAAAAAGACTGTTCCTTTGTAATTCCAGCATAATTTTAAATCTTTTTTATTAAATTTAAATATGAAACGCTTAAAATTTCTTAATAATAAAGATTTGAATTAGCGATTTATTATTGTCTCCATCATGTTATATCAAATTATCGTGTTATCAAAGTTAATCCACGATTTAAAACCTCATGGATCTCATTTTCAACAAATTATTTTATATGATATGAAAATTTATTCTTTGATAAAATGTAAAGAATAGATTCCCGAAAATTGGAAGGATATTACAAAAAAGGTTATTAAAATCAAAACTGGTTAAATCTATATAAACTTCTATCACACATATCTATGTGTGAATTAGGTAATAAAAATTAATTAACTTCATATAGGAAATACGCCATTTTCACTTTAACTTATTTTTACCCTCAATGAAGTGCTAAATTTCATATTAATATTTTTTTTACAAAATCAAAATTAAATTTTCCTTGAAGCTCCTTAAACTTTTAATAAAGTGTTTGAAGTGTGCGATGTAGCTTCAACGATAAAAAAATTTCCTTGCCAAAATGTCTTAAAAAAATGAACTTGAAACAACTTGCGACACTGATATGGTTAACGCTAATTGACAAGTGAAGTGTTTTGTGTTTTTCGCAACACATGAAGTAGCTATTATTCAAATTATATAGAATAATTCCAGAATGTCGAAAAAAGAAAGTTCAAAAACCATCCCGCCTCACAACCTGAGGAAAAAAGCATTTTAAGATAAAAAAAAAATCCTAACTAATCACTTCTAGAAGGAAAAATTTTAATTACGAAACCCATAGAAAACTTATAAGAAAGCAAGGATGGAGGGGAAGAAGAATTTCCCTCAAAAGCGACCCTCCCCCGAAGGATATATATTTAGGTAACTATACGTATAAAGAGCGAATAAATATATATTTCACGTGGAGTTAAGGGAGGAATATGTGGCAGAAAACGAAATAAAATATGACGAAGGAAACGGCTAGAAAGAAACAATTTTAGAGCTGTTGACAGGCCACTTCAAAAAGTGCAAGTGCGTCTTTCTGAAGGAGCTAGCGAAAACTTTAAGAGCGCACTTTCCTTACTCGAAGGAGTAATAACCACGACCGTGACTGAGAAGAAGAGTAATCGTTGCCGCGTGGAAAACTGTTAATATCCCGGAAGAACCAAAGGCGAAAGAATTTTTTATTTTTTTTTTCTGTGATGGTCTTAACACTGATGGCTTTTTTTGCTTTATTCTTTTAAGAAAACGTTTTGGCAACATTGCGGTAACGATACACGGAAAATTGAAAGAGAAATATGGATAGCTAAAATAATGAAAGTTCCATCAAAATGAAGATTTAAAAATGTATTTTGAAATTTTGAAATCTTAAATGAAATATAAACACACTCACATGTATATATACATATATACATACATACACACAGACACAGACACACCCACACACACACATATATATATATATATATATATATATATATATATATATATATATATATATATATATATATATATATATATATATATATATAATATATTTATATATTTATATATATATAGCAATAGCAATAAATACAAAAAGTAAGATAAAATGCAGTAGATGAAAGTACAATGAATCAATAAAATGCAATGTTAACATGTACATAATTGTGACTATCTAAACAGAGTCATAATTAACTGAAGATAGATATAGTTGTCTTAATATAGATAAAGTTTGATACAGTCTGAAGAACAATAGCTCAAGTAAGACAAAATTTGAAAAAAATCAATGGCTGGAATAAGAAAAACAAAAAATAGGAAGAAGTTATAGGGACCACATCTTCGTCTGGAGAGATATGGTCAGCTATCCAAATTAAAACTCTCTTATAACATAAGCAAAAGAATATAAGGGACAATATATATATATATATATATATATATATATATATATATATATATATATATATATATATATATATATATATATATATATATATATATTCAAATTAATTTTTCCTTAAATTTGTGGTACACTTTTGTTGAAAGATATTGAATAAGTTTAACTTTCACAATAAAATAAGCTCAAGCAATTTAAAAGTTTCTGAAATTAATAAGTCATGAAAAATGCTCTAGATGTCATAACAATGAATTAATGAATTTCCACACGTTGCTTGATTACCTGATGAAATTAAATCCTCAGTTGGAAATGTGTGTATTTTAAAGAGACACAAAAGCGTCGAAAGCAGTTTAATTGATTAATCATCATGTCGCTACCACTGCGTTGCATCGTGTCATTCCAACTTGTCTTGCGTTCCTTGTTTCAACTCATTAATTTTTATCGTGTTAAAGATCTGTTTTCTGGAAAACGAGACAAAGAGCCCGAAAATGTGCATTTTCCATTTATGATGGTAAGCGTACGTTTAAATAAATATTTCCCCGAAACAATGCCATGTACTTTATTCCTTAGCAATAAAGATAATAAATACAAAACATTTAGTTTTTCCCGAAATGTGTGATAAATGTAACTAAAATTTGTTATTTTCCATACAGAATTGTTCTCAAAGGAATTATAATAATTTTGTGATACCGTAGAAGCATATCATTAAATATTTATTTTATATATTAAATTTTAGATGTTAAAATCTAATCTATATGAAGTATTTCTCCCATTGGAAAAACATTACATCCTTATAATTAATGTTTTAAATTACTATTAAAAATTATCTTGTACAATTTTAACTGTATTTACATTTGGAAATATTACTTATTCTACATTATATAGCAGAATATTTCAAATTAAATTAATAGAATAACATAACTTAAAATTCGAAATTAAACTTATGTAAACATATGAAGTAAAGTAATTTAACTCTAGTAAATAAATTTTTTGCTTCCATTATTTCTAAATATACACAATTTTAAAATATATTCATCATAACTATAAAGTTTATCATTTAGTAAGCAAAAATTATACAAGATAAAAAAAAATCGCTAAAACTTAAAAATAGAATTTTTAATAAATTAATAAATGTAGACAAACTAGTTTTGACCCATTGTTGATTATGTGTCTTAAAATATGCCTTTGGAATCAAACTGCAAAAATAAGCTTTAAGGTAAATAAGTTTAAGAAAGTCACCGTGACAACAAATAATGGAACTTCACTCTTTTGAGTGGAAGGACCCAAGCCACAGTTGAACAATGGTAGTTCGATACTGCTCCATTACATTTTACATGCATGTTTGTTGGTCTGGGTGCTTGAGACTTTTCGGGCTTTTCTCTCCTGCCACACGTTAATATGGCCAACATATATGAATATTTCTCCCAGAAAGAAATTTTCGCCGTGATCCTATACAACAACTATAGATTGTTAAATTATTTACTAATTTGGGTCGACATAAAAGAAATTTAGCCTAAATTTAATTCACAATATATTTTACGTATTATAAAAAGAATATAACATATATCTTAAGCCAAAACGTTTCGACATTTATCAAGCAGAAATAAAAGCCTTATGCTCTTTGTATGAGAACATGTTACGATTTTTGTTCGTAAACAGTATCGTCAAGTATCATGCTATTA
Organism: Latrodectus elegans; assembly: GCA_030067965.1. Taxonomy (NCBI): domain Eukaryota; kingdom Metazoa; phylum Arthropoda; class Arachnida; order Araneae; family Theridiidae; genus Latrodectus; species Latrodectus elegans. The sequence goes on along the minus strand of CM057813.1, from coordinate 41,847,590 downwards.
TTGATTGGGAAGGAAGGATGGAACAGATGATGACAGTGATCTTCTGATGTGATTGTGTACTTAATATGACACTTTAAAATAAGCTTTAGATAAAAAAAAATATGTTTATAATAAGTGGTATAATGTGAGGTAAATAAAGAAACATACATAAATAAATGAGTAGCGACTATAGTTCACAAATTTACATATAATTTGCATATAACTACAAATGCGAGTATTTGAACACTTATCTAGCAGAACAATATGACTATATTTTTATGATCACCACAAGAAAGAAATTTTCCTAATTATTTATACTTAAGAATCATTGACTTGTCTTTCGCTATGATCAAAGAAACTACTTTTTTGGTAAAGCATGAAACAGTGCATCATTTATTTTATTAAATCAGAAAAATAAAGCAATATTTTTTTAATCATTTTGATCAGTTAAAAGTTGTCAATACATTTGCTATTAAATGTTTGAATAATTCCTATAATCAAAGAAAGAATAACTTTTCCATGTATGAAATCACATCTTCAGAATAATAACTTAGAAAAATAACTTACACACAATAACTTACAAAATGCACTATTTAAACTAAAATAAATTTCTTTCTAGAGACTTAAACTATTTTTTTGTTAATTATAAGAATTCAAAGATTAAGAATCAAATCTCATTTCGACTGTTTCATCTTATTTATAGCTGTTCATGCCGTAGAAATAAAACATTTCTAAATTTCGTCTCAGATTCAAAATATTTAAATGAAAAGAAATTTCCCTTTAATACTTTCAGATTTGTGAATCAAGGCATAGAAGGTATTTTTCAGATTTACATAGTTTAAAGAGACTCCACCATTAATATAGACACTTAGTATTTCAAAACTTTATGTGACTTGGCATATTTATTGAAAAAATACACACATAACAATAATATATATTTTAATAAATATCTGAATGTCATAAGTTTTACAAAGCACAGTATGAAAAGTTCTGTTCGCCACTACTCACAACATAAAGGCACTCAATATATTTTTCATTACTATTTGGTAAATATTATGCAACTGCTATTCCTAAAATAACTTTCTACACATTTAAATCTAAAGGTACATGCATAGCTATAATATAGAAAAACAATATTCTGGCTTTACTAGAAGTTTTTGTTATAAAAGCAGATTTCTCTGTACCTAGCCCTGAGTTGGGATCTACCAGGTAAGGGGACGCAAATCCCGATGAGAGTCTTAATTTAGAAGCAGTTTCCCCTAAATATTGACGTGACACCCTGTGAGGCATCATTTCATTTGCAAAATATAACGAGGAAGTTTTATTTAACTTTTTCCAACCCTCATTAATGAACAAAACGAGTCTTCCTGTAGGCACAGATATCACTATTTTGAAAAGAGCGATGTTCTAACAAGCCAAGCCAGAGCGGCCTGTTTCAATGGTAATAGTAGTTAATATTTTATCTTAAAATTTTCAATATCATTTTAAATAGTTTAGATATACAAGGTCACTAAAAATAATACAGACTGAAAGTGAAATCACTTGCGAGCAAGTGAAATATAAAATGAAGAATACAAATATTTTATAACAAGCTACAAAAATAAATATAACAACCAAAGGGGGAAATAAAAATATTTTTCTTTTATTTACTGTCTTCTATTGGTAATAATGCCTTCTATTGGTACATTTTAATTGTGACCTCTCATACAAAAATTCTTTAATTTCAGCTATTTACTTCGTAATTTTAAAAAAATAGACTCAAGAATATATATATATATATAAATGTTATTGAAATTCCCTCATAATGATTATTCTTTCACGTAAAAATCTCTTTTTAATAACTATATTAATCTTTTATGATAAAGTATAAGATTAATATAGTTATTAAAAAGAGATTTTATGATAGATAATTATAATAATCTTATGATAGATTATTATAATTGATTTCAAAAAAATAAAATTTTGAATAATTTTATGCCTTTTATAACTGTTAAATCAGAAGGGAATTTAACGTTACTCGTTTAAAACTACAAATAGAGTTTGAAATACTAAATTAGATATTTGAAACTCGTACAGTAAGTAAAATTAAGAATATCACGTTTTTACGTCAAATATCCTATAAATTCCTGCTTTCTTACATTATTGTAGGAAATGCTAAATTTTCAATATTTTAAATGTTTAAATAACATTTAATGAAAGAAAGCTTTATTTTCTTTAATTTTCTCTTCAATTATGAATATTTTACTGAGTAGTGAAACTTCTCTCCTAAAAATAAAATTTTTTAAATAAAATATTTTGTAAGCAATGCTTTCAAGAAATCTTATTAATATTGAAAAGATAATGATACATATCAAGGCTTTTATAAAATGTAAATACCTAAGTTTGCAAAAATAGTGAGAGTGTGGAAAAGAAATTGCTATTGTGTGAACTTTTTCTTTAAATGAACATTTAGAAATTTCTTTAAGAAGAAACGCTAACAGTGTAAATGTTAAATTCTGAAAAAAATTTAATACGTAGTTTCTTTATTTTTATTTGATATACTTATATTATTGATACATTAGTAAATATTTAACTTCAATCGTTTAAACGTCTTTAAAACAGATATCCATATTTAATCTAGTAATTTTTATACATAAAATTTTTATTAACATTTTTATGCTAAGCGTAAAAAAGAAAATGAAGTTGAAAATAGAAAAAACAAGTTTTGCAAAATTTCTATATAGTTTTCAAAAATAATTGAGTAATTCTATTACTTCTGAATAAATTCATGCTCTTTAAAACCATTCTGAATATTTTATGTGTTTTCTAGGCTCTTTAACAAGAAACTTTAATCTTATTAGTATTTTCCTATTAAATAAAGTTCAAGAAAAGAATGCGGTTTTCAGAGGAACAGATTATTTTTTGTTAAGTGAAAAATTTAAATAGAAAATGCTTGAAACTAATCAGAGACAGTTTTCTGGTATATATCTACAATTTTATTGACTCTATTCATTATTATCTTTGGTATAATATTTCTTATTTTACTGGTGATTGAAATTTTTAATTATTGTTTTCTATTTTAAAGATATATAAGAAATTTATTGAAAACATTGAAAATATTTGAAAAAAAAATTGCTATTTATATCACATATTTTTAAAGTCAAATTTGTATTTTATGCTTTTTATACAATGTGTGGGTAGTTATTAAATTACAATTTTCTTCCCAAAGCCTTTTCAACATTTATAAAATATAATATTCATTTATTTCTTCAGTATTCAATATTTATTTTCTTCGTACTTAATTTATTTTTTATTCAGTATAAATACATAAATTAAACTTCACTTTCTTACTTAAATGATTGAAAATTAATATATAAATAAAACGTAATAATCTAAAATTTAAATTTGCAAATTTACGAATATATTTTACGTACACATAAAGTTTATATTTAAAATTTGCATTTAGATTTACAAAAAACCTTTTACTACCCCTAATTTTTAATTTAATTAAATTATCTAATCTAAAATTAATAATACCTTTAATCTAATTTTTTTACTTAATAAAAATTTTAGAAAAAAGGTAAAAAAGCAAATGAGTGTCATTTCATTGATCATTACAATCGTTACTTAGACTAGGCAGCGAATTGTTTAGATCATATTTACACATTCATAATTTTTTTACGTTTAACATCTTATGCAATTAATAAACAATGTTAAAATTAAAGCTACTATTACATGGTTTTAAATATTATAAACATATTTTTCTTCATAGAGCCTACTTAAAATCTAAGTTCACTGTGATAAAAATCTGTCAAATGCCTTTTTCTTAATTTTAACTATAAAAATTCTGGATTTTAATGTATTGATTTTTTATAATATATTTAAATATATATAAAAATTACAGGTAATATTACATAACGTTTAGTATAAACATAATTTTTTCGTAGACCTTACTTAAAAGCTAAGTATACTGTGATAAAAATCAGCCAAATGCATTTTTCGTAATTTTAACTGCAAATATTTTGGATTTTAATAAACTGAGAAAAAGGTTCCTTTCTCTGAACTGATACTTCTATAAAAATTTCATCTAAACTGTAGTGAAGGAAACGTGTTAATGTAGTATTAAATGGATGTTTTACAATTTTTATTCTTGGTATAATGACTAGTAAAATGTTAGGTATTTTTAATAAACATTTTCATTATAAAATTTTCTCAATTAATAGAAAACGTAAATAGTGGAAACATTAAAGAAGAATTTGTTAAATACTAGCTTTCCCAACTTCAAAAAAATAACTCCTTTCTATATCAAATATTGGAGAATATATAAAAGATTATTTAATAAAACTTTTGCAATGCTTACTTTTTATTTTTATTTATGATATCTAATTAGATAAATATAATAAAAAATAAAAAAAAGTATATTTAAATCAACAAATTGGCGTGATCATTGAAATATGTTCACTTATATTGAACGTAATATGTAATAAATGCTATTATTTTAAATGTGTTTTAGTTGTTATCTTATTAGAAAGTTTGGGATATATGTTTTCAGAAATTTGTGTAAAATTTGCATTTTGTCATTTATTTTATATTCTGGATAAATTAAGCCATTAAATCTGTATTATTCAGAAACACAAAATTTTGTTTATATTGTATTTATTTTTCATTGCTCTATTCAAAAATATCTTAAGTATAATTCAATATCACGAACAGTTAATGAAACAGAACAATTTTTGAATAAATTTAACAGCGTATAAACTATCCTTTAATTTTTTCCTGAAATAAATAAACTATTTATTGATTTCAAACATTAAGTACTTTACTTATTAGAATAACAGAGCAATTAATCTTATTATAACAAAAGCTTGTAATCTCAGTGAAAAAAAATGCCTTTAATATATCAATAGATGACAAGAGATTGTTTTTTCATTCTCTCCGTCAGAAAAAAATACCTGTGTATAAAGATTATTTGGTAAAATATTTATAGCAAGGTTCGTTCTTAACTAAAATATCTAAGAAATATTTGATGACGTTTAAAAATGTAATTTGATTTCACTAATATTAATTATATCAAGAGCAAAACTTGATTAAATTTGGACGTTTATTTTGGAAAAATTTATTTTAGGAAGAATATATTCAAATTGTTTCTCACAGAAGTTTTTTACTGTCTTCATGAGATTATATATTGATATTTATTTACATTTTAAAGTGTAATATATTTTAGGTTGTTAAAAAAGTTCAATATTAATAAGCTTTTCGTTTTTCCTGAAATACCTCAAAGTGATTTTTCATTGATAAGAAGATTCAGAAATAAGATTTAAATCTGCAAATAAAACTCTTGTCACAATAAATTTATTTTGCAATTAATTATATTTTTAACCTGAATCAAATACATCTTTTTAGATTTATTTCTTAAATAATGCTTGAATAATGTTTCTCATGAACGCTTAAATAATGTTTTCCATGCGATGATACACACTTTTTATATCTATCAAAATATGAAGTTCAACATTTAGTGCCTTTGAAGTATTTTTTACAGTTTTGTATTAAATTTTGTTAACTTAATCAGTAGTAGTTGCCATTATTAAAATATATATAAATAGTTATCTCCTCATAGTGTGAACAATTAATAAACAAACTTAATCAATATTAAAATCACTTATAACTAAGTCAACAGCAAATCTTTGCTGGATTTTTATATATATAAGATAATTCTTTAATGCTGAATGGGAAAGTACAGCTTTTTGTATAGAAAGAGTATAAAATCCTATAACATGAGATACAATTCTACAACCAAATGTTAATAATCAGTATTTTTTAACAACTACCAACGAAAGCAACAACTTAATATGGTTTTATAATTAAAGAAATGCATAAGAAAATTCAAATTTAAATATAAACTTCAGGTAGTAATAAATAAAAAAATTCAGTTTTATATATAAATTTATATGTCTGAAAAATAATTGCTTTATTTTAATAATGCATATAAATGAAAGAAAAAGTGGTATATACCATCATTTAATTTCATTACTAAAATATGACAGGAGGAAACCTATTTACAATTTTTATACTTAAAGAATCATTATTCAAACAATAATCACTAATTACAAAAATTTTATTTATCATTAATTTTAATTAATGAATCACAGTCAAATATATTTTAACACGTATTTAACAAAGTCAATTAAATTATTTCCCACTCAGTACATTATTTTAAATATAAATTATAACTCGGAAACTCTTTATTTAACTGAAATTTGTAAATATCTAGTTAGAGTTTAACAGTTTAAAACATTCAACATACATATAAATGTATTTGAATACTTTCATATATGAATTAAAATATACCCATAGGAACTTTCAATGTCAATTTAATTTCATATCGAGAATTATTTTGAGGGATTCAAATTACCAGAACAATATTCTCATTTACTTGGAGAGGGAAAAGAATTTTTAAATATTACAGAAATCCTATATGCTTATAAATCAAAGCATTTGCAAATCTTTAAATGTAAGTAGTGCCTAAAAATGCTTAAATTGATAGAATTATCTGCTATAATTTATTTTAAAATTAATTGAAGTTTAATTGATCTTATTTTTACTTGATAACAGAATTTACATTTGGCATTTCATTTCATTCTCTTAAGCAATTATTTTTAAAATTCATAAAATATAGTACGATTGCATGTATTTAAGAGTTTGAAAATAATCGAAAATAAAGTAGAATTAAAATATAGAAATCTTGCATCATTAACTGATTTACACATTTAAAATATTTTATATTTATTATTCCCTCAACAATCTATAAGTACTCAACATGTAAATTTAAAATTTATTTATGAACATCAATTTTCTATTAATAAATACAATATATTCTACACACAAAAGAGTTATCACTATTGCTGAGGATGCTACATTTTGAAAAATCATTCTAACGTGATATAGAAAGTAGAAAATTAAAATGGCAATAATTCTTTCCTTAAAATGCCGTCTCGTCAGAAAGTCGCCATCGATCACGAAAATCACTTCCCTATGCTAAATACACAAAAGCCCTTTCAATGGATGGCAGGTGTCTATTGTAACTTCCATGAGTTGAATCGAGGAACTGTTCATTAAAAGTGCTAAAGCTTTTCAACAAGTTTCATTAGTGTGATGTAAGAAGAATGAAACTATGCACATTTTGATGAATAAATATACTCTTACTTTAGTTTTTTAAAACAATTTATATCTAACAGTTTAAAAATGCAATAAAAATTTTCATTCAAAAAGTAATTAAAATTCATGAATTGATAAACAATTTAAGAATACTTCTGAATATATTTCATAAAAGAGATATTCTATTTTTAACATATCTTTTAGGAAATGCACAAAAGATATCACATATTAGTGAAAACAAAATACATATCTAAATATTTTAAACATAAATGCTAATAGTATTTGATATGCACTGTTAGGAATACCAATACATTTAAACTAATTTTACAAAACTAATTACGTAGAATTAGTTTTTCTGGTTTTGTATAAAAAATTGTGAGTGGATTCCTTATGTATTTATTCATATTATAAACTATTTATGAACTCATGCAGTATTTATAGACTACCATTAAATAAATGAGGCAAATTTTGCTTAAATATTTATTTGAAGTTTTCAGTGCAGCTGAGTTTACAAATGTATATTGTACTGACTGTGTGCAGAAAGTTTAAAGTTTATTTACTGAATTTTGTATTTCTTAGCATTTTGTAAAAAGAATTGTTTCAGAACCCAAATTGGCACCCGTTTTTATCAATTCCTTGTTATTATCATCATTTGTTTTACTTTAGTTCTTAAAAAGGAATATATGTGATATTTAAGTTTGCTTGCTTAAGAAGGATTTCATCCCGCAATTTTATCCAAAAGCTCTTACAATCTTGCAAATTAACTTTGTGGATAAACAAAGCTTTCTATTTGGATTGCTAAAATTAATAAGTTTGTATACCTTATTATTTTTTCACACACGCAAGCAAATTTCATTCATTGATTAGTTTTCAGATTCATTGATTTATGTTTTATAGAAATTAGAAATTCATAAAATCTAAAAATAATTAATGAGTTTGTCTTTAATATATATATATATATATATATATATATATATATATATATATATATATATATATATATATATATATATATATATATATATATATATATATATATATATATATATTTAATAAAATTTTCCTTTTCTAGCTTTATTAATTGTCTTAAAATGTTAATTAAAGCAGCAAAGCTTGTATTTAAAAATTTTGTGTCAGTATTTTAAAGCCAATTTTTAAACTAAAACATTAACTCCTATTAATATCCTATGCATAAAAAAGCAATATCTGATCAGTTTAATCACGTTCATTTTTTGGCTATTTAATTTTTTCAATATTATGCACATAAATTTCCAAATTAGTATTATAATTGAGTTTTTTTTTATGTTAGTTGTAATTACTTTAATAGTAATGACTCCCTACTCGTATCTCTCTTAACAAAGTATAACTTATTAAATGAAAAAATTCCCCTGAGACTAAGTAGCATTATAAATTCGGAAATATCTGACAGCTCATTATTTTTACATATCCCTTTTGATGTGCAGCGTTAGCTTGGGGGCTTTACGGGCCATCAATCTTCATCAAAGTACCTATCACTCTGCGACGTATCTTAGCATCGGCATTGGCCCTAGGTTCTCTAGTGCATGAAATAGGGCCGACGCATACTGCTACTTCATTCAGTCACAGAAGTACAGTTTTCGTAGGTTTTACATTGCTTTATTTAAAGCAAGGCTAAAATATATGCATTATAGTTTATCTGCTATATTTTCTCAGAAATGCTTAAATATTCGATTCTGTTTGTACATAACTGAAATTAAATTCTTGATTTTTAGATACAAATGAACGTTATATTTAAAATACATTTTAATGAAACCTGTTATATTTTTGAACAATATAATTTTCAGTTTATCTTTTAATATCATTCTGAAAACAAGATAATATCCAAAATATGATTAAATGCGTTAATAACCAAACATATTCCTGTTCATTAGTTTGCAAATATAATATGAATATGTATTTTTATAAAATAATTATTAGTCTTTGTTATGTATACTTAAATGCCACTTTTGATTCTAGTAGCTGAAAATAAATTTTTAACCATTTTATTTATTGTGACAAAAATTGACTGGTAAAAGAATCCAATGTGAAATTAGTTTAATTCTCTATAATAGGATTTAGCAGTGTTTAGTAAAAGTTGGTCTACATGCTTATGAATAAAAATGTGGGTCTATATTCTTCGTTAAGCAAAATGGGAATTCATTGAAAAAATTGTATTTATTGGTTTTCCAGAATGGAAATAACTTATACTATTCTAATGATATATGGCCTGAGCTTCAAACACCAATAGCCGTTTGTCAGCCATGTTGTTTCTCTGAAAATCAAATGCCACGATGAATAACTTCAACGAAAATTTCAGTCAGTCTACTATGAATTCAATCTTTCACTTTGTGAGATTCACAACATCTTTGCTAGTTGTATTTCTAAAGTGCACGATAAAGACATTTGTAATTTGAATTATCTTTGTTCTAATAATTAATTAAATGTCTTGAATCTGATAACAATATATTTTAGCAAATCAGATTAAAATGATTTTTAATGAGCATATTTAACATTCCATTTGTAATAGAGTGAAAGATTTTATTATTGATATTTCCATTAAGTTTCTTCAAAACACAATTTTAAGTTATTTCAAATGAGAAAGAAACAAACGATATTCTGCTTATACTTTACACAATATTTTGATGCGGGGCTTCTATATTGTCCAATACGAGTTCCAGAGCTCCAGTTGCGGTATTCGACAAAATCGATCATCCATATTTAAAATATCATTAAGCTCTGAAAATCCATTTGTATATCTTTGCATTTATAATATATATATATATATAATATTAATATATATATATATATATATATATTAATATATATATATATATATATATATATATATATAATATATATATATGTATATATATATATATATATAATATATATATATATATATATAATATTAATATATATATATATATATATATATTAATATATATATATATATATATGCCTCACTTTTCATAATATTTTATTTTCCAATTTTATAACAAGATGTGAAGCCTTGTACATAAATACCATAATTTCTTTCAGAGGATATTATTTGATATAGATCCCAAACCATACTTTGGCACAATTTTTTAAGAATTTTGATAAAAATTATAAATTTAGCAATAGTTTTATCTCCATTTATATGTGTGAAAATAGTTGATCATTAAATCATAGAAGTTTGTTCTTTACCGGTATACTTTTAAAAGCTGTATAAATTATCGTAATGAAATTGTATTTCGAAAAATAAAATATTACATAGATAAATTTGTACTGCTAACGATATTTTATAAATCAAAGAGTGTCGCGAAAATGTTGATAATCATAACAATATTTATGATACAGTGCTATCATAATTTTAAAGCTTTCAATATATTATTCATGCTACTAAAAATCTTATTACCATTTTCATTTAGTTCCATCAGTGTATAATATAAATAAATACTAACTAAATATATTCTAAATAAATAAATTTCATAAATGCTTTGACCAAACTTAGAGCACACACACGAATCAGGAAATTCTGAAATGAGTGTTTTAATGTAAGCTTTTGCATTAAACAACATTATATCCAGTAAATAACACAAGTTCCTTAAAATCTTTTGACCTTTTGCCAACATAAAATATTTATTTGAAATTCCCTATACATCAATTATAACCAGCAGTTTTCTTGTGTTCCACACATGTATATTAATCAAACTTATACATACAATCTTATAAATCATTCAAATTAATATTCTAAAATATATTAGAAATGTATATATTAATACGCAAATTAATGATAACCATGTCTTAAAAATGTAAAGTTATAAGACAGGTTTTAAATTTTGTACTATTAAATTCATAATTATATATAAAGTTTCAATTGTCTTAACATTATTTTTGTTCACAATCCTTTTAGTGAAAACAAACTTATTATGACTAATGTGTGTCACCATTTAATAACCTTAAAAACTTTTATTAAATTTTATATTTTTAAACTGTAAAATTAAAGTAACTCTGAAATTAATGAAAAATTTATCTTTAGAAATTTTCTTCCTTTCTTAGAAATTATCTTTAGAAATTACTTTTTAATTTAAAAGTTCTTAATACATGATTGCATTTTATCTAACTTTTTTCATCTTTCTTTTTATTGTCACCACATTAATGATTTCTAGTTTCACCATTTAATAGATTTAAACTAACTTTAAAATTTTGTTTTTGAATTATATGATAAAGTTATTTTTATTTAATGAAAAATTCGTTATTCTTAGAAATCTGTTTTCTTTATTCACATAACTGTATATGATTTTATTTTATGGGTTTAAATCATTTTATGTTAATATGCATCAATAACACTTTTATAGTTTATAAGTTTATTCAGAATTTTTTGAGCATTTCGCATACTAAATTAGCGTTTTTATTTTGCTTTTTCATATAATTTTTCTTGAATGATTTGTCTTTATGCATCTCTTTGATATAATAATCACTAAATCTTAAAACATTTAAAACATAATTTTATTTATTCCCTGTTAACTTTACAAAGATCATTTTCCATGATTTATTCAATTCTTAACTGTGTATGGTTTCGTTCAAATTTGTTCTAGTTCTCTTCTTGTTTCCCATTTGTCTCATCTTGAATAATAAATATATTTGTTGTACAGTGTTCAAAGGTCATCTCCAAATACTATCTTCTTTATATTTTACTTAAATTTTGAACTCATGATTATTTTTATAGTGTGGGACACGGTGGCCTAGTGGTTTGGGCATAGGGCTTCCCTCCGGAAGGGTAGGGTTCGATTTCCAATGCGACTAAGGACCCACTGAGTACATGCGATATACATGCACGTTAAATCTGTAGAATCAAAAGTCATGTGGTCGGGTGTTGATTAGTTACCATGGGTGTAATGAGATCTGGAAAAAATTTCCTCCTTTTTCAAATCAATGTACAAACTGAGAGAGTTCATCCTTTGGTGGTGTCATCCGTAAGAGGAATTTAGAGCAAAGTCGTACTTTCACCTTCCTGGTACTCTGGTTCAAAAAAATACACATCCTATTGGCTTAAATTTGCGTAGCCAATGGCAATGCAAGCTTGGCTTATCCAAGTGTCATAAGTAACACCAACATTTTTACTATTAATAAAGTTTCTTTAACAGGACAACAAAAATACTCATAAATCATAAAAACCACTTGCTTTCAAGCTTTATTTCGTACATCTTTGTAATATTGTATACATTAATGTAAATAAAATAATTATATTACATTCGATGTTTCTTGATGTTCAATTTTAGGGACTATAATGAAGAATAAAATGCTACATTTATAATTGAGCTTATTTCTCAAAATTTAAAATTGATTTAAATTTTTCTATATAAAATTTTCATTTTAATACGATTTTCTGGCTTATAACTTTTAGTGCAGTTCAAATTGGTTTAATTATTTTTTACAATGTACATCAATTATAATTTAATCTCTTAATATATTTTTTAAAATTTTATGCACACATTTATTGCATATGACTGATTACGACAGCTACCTCATTTTAAGAAATTTACTATCAGCATGAAATCAAATTTAGACTTTTAAAGTTTCGATTTTATTGCTTTAAATTAAACTTCATTTAAGCAAAATAAAAAAAATTGAATATTACAATTTAGTTTTAAATAAACATAACTTTTATTCTGATGTAAATAACTTATTTATAATGTTAGAAAAACATATTTGCAAGGTTAATTAATTCTAATATTCTATAAGCGAAGGATAAATTCTTATGACCTAACAATTCAACAAAAGTAGATTTAAACCATACAATTAATCGAAATAATGAAATACTATATATTTACCAAGAATCCCCCCTTTATTGGTATCATATCGCACAACCTTTAGCTTGTGACACAACTTGAATATTTCTAAAAAAATAATTAATAGAGGTTCCGAATAGTATTTAAAAAGATGTTGTGCCATTCTTCATGGAGATGTTGAGAAAGTTCTGTGAAAGATGATAGACTAGGATATCGATTCCGTATTAAACGCTCGAAAATCATTCATAACAGTTTAATTATATTGAAATTTGGAAGGTGGCAACGTAGATGTTTAATTTAAATTTGGTGTCCATCCCACAATGATAGAACAAGTATTCAATAGCTGCATGGACCGGTATTTGATCATTCTGAAAAATACCTTCCCTTGTAGGAAACAAAAGTTTCATTATAGAATGGATCTGGCCAGTTAAAATTTTTCTTTACTTTCCCCCATTGAATCTTCCTTTCAAAATTACAATTAATCCAACAAAAATCTATAACATCGTAACGCATACCAGAATCAATTCATCTACATGCTTGATAGTCGTAAATAGACAGTCACAACAATTCGCTTGTGCAAATGTCCTCAAAACATGCTCCCGTCATGTTATAGATGAGCTTAATAAATGTAATAAATGATTCATCATTCCGTATTACTTTCTTCCACTTATCACTCAATCAAGTTTTGAAAGTGTGGCACCTCTGCAGATGGTTTTTTAGCGTTGAAATCTGAGACAGTTTCATGGGCGTTGTGACTCTGTTGTAAATGTTCAGTTTATAAGATGTCTTCTAAGTGCATTCATTGGCATTGGAGAGTAAAAGATGCTGAATGAGATCTGTGGTCAATTTTTCTGCAGTTGTTCACATTTTAGATATGACAATCCGTGTAAATATCCACCAAACTGTGAACTTTGCATTCGTTAAATATTTTAACTTGCCGAACTTGTCAATTCGCGTTGCGTATATGCTGTAATGACTTCAGGCGCTGATTCTTTAAAGACATGTGAATGTTGTGACATTTTGATTACATTTGCTTCAGCTGGACGAGCTCCTACTATTTGAATCTGAATATCTGAGAAACTCGATATTTTACTCTTTTAAAAGAAATCCAAGACTTACACAAAACTTTAATAAAAAAAATACCTCATAAAAACACCAGACTTTTATATATATATATATATATATATATATATATATATATATATATATATATATATATATATATATATATATATATATATATATATATATATATATATATATATATATATATATATATATATATATATATATATATATATATATATATATATATATATATATATATATATATATATATATATATATATATATATATATATATATATATATATATATATATAAATGCTGAAAACTTTTGTTGCTGAAGTAAATAATTCAATGTCACAAGTTTAGTTATCTCCATTATACTGATAGCCATCTCTATGTGTGTTACTAGCTATTGATGCAGATTAGGCTAAAAATCCATAAAAATTTTAAAAATTCTTAAAATTAAATAACTAAAAAGATTTGCAGATTTATCATTGATAAGCTACATAACTTTTATAAAAAAAAAATAATAATTATAATAAGGATAATAATAATTCATAACACAATAAGGTGGCGTTTCGGACATAAATGAAAGAAAAAAGCATACAAATTACAAAAATATTACCAAATCGAAGATGATAATTTAAACTTTAAATAAAATTTAAAGTTTTTTCCTGATTCCAGCGCATTTTCTTACCCTGCAGTGGATTCTGATGGTAATTTTCGGTTGCAATGTATTTCAAGTGTGTCTGATGTAAACTTAGTCGTTAGTAACTTATATGATCCTGCAGATCGGTTTCCTCAAATCACTGAAAAATCTCTATGAGACTTATCACTTTTCAGCCTCCCAATTTTCTGAAACTTATACTATGAAACATTCGATGATTCCTGATTCCCGTAAAACATTTTCATCAACGAATTATCTTTCCCACTCAACATTCTTGTTCACTTAAATGAGATGCAAAAGAAAACTGATTCTTGATAAGGAGAGTAATATTTTTAATCTCAAATCTTATTCAGATATTTCCACCTCAACCATTAGTACCAGATTCATCTGCTGACTGTATTTATAATTTTTCCTTATTAGAAAAATATTCTTTAACATAAAAAACCTTAACTAAATCTGTAGTTTTTATTTTTGTTATTTTTTTTCAAATTTTAAAAATTTTAATGAAATTTTGGAACATTTTGCATTAAATTGTGCATACAATTACGTATATGAGAAATTCAAATCATGAGAACGTATATTTATATGACATACATCAGTGATGATGTGTGCATATTTTTACAGAAGAAGACGTACAAATGAATGTACGTCTTCTACTGCAAAAATAGGCAAATACCGTCTACTTAACTTGAAGAAGTACACAATAAGGGCTTAGAATATTGTCTATATTGTGTAATTTTTATTTTGTTTAATATATATATTTTCCTTTTCTTAGGAATTTTCAAAGTTACATTTGCGTAAAAACTTTCCTCCAACATAACGACATTATTTATAAGTATCATTTCATTTATTTCATAAAATAAATTTCTGCATTTGAAGGTATGTTAAAGACTGTGCTACCTGATAGAAAATGGTTTTTGAACTCATCAGATGTCATCCAAAGTTTTTTTCTATATATCACTTGAAAAAAATTTAAAACTCTTAATATCTACAGCGTAAAAAATCAAAAGAGAATTGCTATGTTTGTCGTAGAATATACAGTTTCTATAATAATTTAAAGAAGTTTAGAAAAGCAATGTATTACTTGCAATTAGTATTTAAGAGTGAAAAATATTTCTTAACATATTTTTTTATAATTAATCAAATATAACGAAAGATCACATGCTGTTTTTCTCCTAAATATGCTTTTCGAAAAATAATCATCCTTATCAAAAGAGAGTTTACGTCATCCTAATTTAATAATATTATCTAAAACAGTTAAAACGTATATATCTTTTTGACTATGATACCTTGGTACTTATACCATGAATGTGATAATGATATATAATGGTATAAGCTATTATATTTTTTGAATTTCCTTTGTCGAGAAGAAACAACTTTCTTAATAATATGGTGATTAAGCATAGAAAACGAATTTATGAAATAGGGAGTATCAAACCCAAATTTGATATAAGTATTTATGCATTAATTTCAATGCATAAATTATTAACTTCAAAATTTTGGGGTTTAAAATTTATTAAAATATGCCAAATTCTTATCGTAAACAGAAAATTTTCTCATAATGATAAAAGTTAATGGTTAAATTCAGCAACATGCATTTAAATTATTTATATCATCCGAAAAGGCAAGATTCAAGTGAATGTAGCAGAGATATTTTTTCACTGTCGTAATAACTGTAAATAGTAAATTTCAAGTACAAATATGATTTCAAAAATGAAGCTATATCTTAAAACTCGTTTAATCTCTTTGAAAGCATTTTAAAATACAAAATTATCCTTAAAGAACACGTATTCTTTAAAATTCTGATAATAATTTTCTTGAGATGATTAAATATTACATAAGTTTAGCATTCCAGTTAAAATTTCTTAAGTTTTAAAAGTTTTCTCGAGACTTTAAATCCAATTACGGTCAAGAGATAATTGGAAATCCACTGTCTGCATATAAATCCTTTCTAAACTGAATCTAGCTGTAATCCTATTACGAATTTTGGCAATTAATGCAGAGAGTCTTCCTTCTTTAAGTTTTACAAAATATTACAGATACTGAATCCCTTCAATTCAATAAATTCAATCATTATGATTACAAATTTTTCATATAATAATTTCCAATATATGAAAGTTATTTACTTGTTTTTTTTTTCGTAAATTACAAACATAATAAAGTAGAAATGATAGCTCATTATAGAATTTCAACAAAATTCGTTCAATAATTCTTTAATTGTTTCTTTACTTACAAAATACATAAAAAAAATTATTTAGTTTGTCATCTGTTACAGAAATATTCTGTATTCTAAAATCTAATTTCATTTTCATTTAACTAATTATTAAAAGTAAACGTGGTAAATTTAGTGTGTTTCAATTTATTGTACATTGAGAAAGTTGGTTCCTCTTATTGATCTTGGAACATGAGATACATATGCTCACTTATCATATACTGAATAACTGCTTCAGTGATTCTCCAATTTACTTAATATAACAGGTAGAATATTTGAATAACTGGTTGAATGGGTGTGAAGGTTTAAGATAAGATTTGTGCAGTGTTGGAAACAACAAATTACGTTGTATACCTCAACAGTTCAAATTCACATTTCACATTAGCACTTTATTGATTAGGCATTATTATCAGAACCATAATTTAAGGTAAAGAAGGATTAAACTTGAATTTAATAGAATTTACACATTTTTTTCCTAATTTCAATTAAAAAATTAAAATACTATTTACAGTTTATACTACTCATAAATAATTTAAGCACTTCATTATTATATTTTGAATTAACAATTATTTATTCCTAAACAAATATTTTCACACGATCTTTTTACTTATATTAATTTTTCCATATTTTTACATTTTCTATTCAAAACTCATAAGTTTTAAGGAAAAATTGAAAAAAAAATGTATCTACCACAATTAACATTGTTTGCTTTGCGTGCAATCTTTGTTACTCATTAGATTCCTAAATTATATCCTTAATTTTGTGTGTGCTTAATAATTCATAACTTTTATCTTGGTAAGTAAAAGCCAACAAGAAAGAAAAATGAGTTATACTGAACTCAAACTCTTCTTTGTTCACGCGTATACACTTTATCTTAAAGTCATTCTGGCTACGAAATAAAATATTTCACAGGATGAAAATTACTATTTACCTAATTTTAGGAAATATATTTTTTCCGAGAATTTGTGATTGCAGTATGCATGTTAGAAAAAGAAAATAAGAAAAGAACTCGTTTTCAAATTACAGAGTAGACATTGCAAATTTAACTTTTGTTACATTTGCTTGTTCTTTTTTGAAACATGACTCTGAAAAAACTAGATATTACGTTTTGGTTGCATCAGAAACTGCCATAATTAAGAATCTTACGTAACAAAAGTAATTACATCTATAAATGTAATATTTTATCTCATTTTCTCATAAAGAAATCCTCTATCAAGAAACATCATAAATTTCCTTACTTTTTCTTGGCTCTGAAGAATTGTTGTTTTAAATATTACATTTCTTAGAAAAGTAGAAAAAATTGTGAAATACATTCTCTAGTGAGTAAAATGTTTTATTAACAAAAAGAAATTCAAGTTTAATGTTTTAAAACAACACGTATATTTAAATAAATAAAAACTTCATATTATTTAGATTAACAAATTATTCAACTTCAATTATTAAAAATTATATCATATCAAGTTTGCAGAAATTTTAATAAATTAACATTTTTTTTAAATGCATTTTTAAAATGCATTGAGCATAGACATATAATGTGAGAGAAGAATTTATCAATTATTTATAAATATGATTACAAAAAAATCCATAATGGTTTTATTTATTAATGTTAAGAAAAACATTACGATATAAACTTGAATTAATATTAATTTAACAACAATTCTTGTTTCGTTTATGTGTGTTTTTTTAAAAAATTATCATAAATCCTTCAAAAAAGATTTTTAAGCTCCACTATGTTTAATATGCTATTATCTTTTCATGAAGAAAAAATTTAAAAATTTCAAGCCTTGGAATAAATGTTATACAAAAGCTTAAGGTAATACTTGATTTTTTGGCGATTTATATATATATATATATATATATATATATTTCTAATGCTTCAAATAAGAGAGAAAATTCATATTCTAATAATATTTCAATGATTTAAAAAATCAACATTATTTTTTTATTTCTAACAGCATTTTTTAATGTAATGAATGCTGTTACATCTTTTTTTTAATATAAATAATTTATTATAAATAATTTTTGTATTTTAATACAATAATTTATTGTATTAATTAATTTAGGGATATCGAAAAACAGAAAAAATTTTAAAAGTTAAAAAGCTATTATATTTATTTACATATATTCTATTAACTATTATAAGTCAAAGTTAAATAAATATATTTATGCAACTTACACTTATACAAAAGTCTTCCTTTTCTTACTAATCCCTCTGATCTGAAATCAGATGTGGTAAAACGCTTTTAATTTCACTGAAGATATAATAAAATTATTCATAGCCAAGGGGAAAATGAGCACATATTCGCTTAGTACCTGGAGCACTATATAGTTGATGTCTGACTTTGCTCATAGTTAATATGCTTAATCCGTTTTTAACTTTATCACAGTTCCATTAAAAGAAATATTATTTCACTGTAAATATTTATTATGTTTTACTTCTTTTCTCACGCATTATTTTAAACTTTATTACGAAATAAACAAAACAAAATATTGCTAAATGCGTAAATATGAATCACGTCTATATTTGAATGAGATTTTACAGTTTCACCAAGTCCTACAGTTCCTGTAATAAAATATTTTAACTTTCACAAGACTTACCAAAGAAAATAAATAAGGAAAACTCAAAATCTATCTATTTTCTATAGAATTTTACCAGTGCTTTGCAATTGATAGAATGGGTGATTTCTGTGGTATAAAACACATGGATCAATGTATTTATGTGATTTTGTGTTAATCTGCATAGTTATTCTTCCATTGTTTTTTTACATGTTCCAATATTCTTCCAATGTTTTTTTACATGTTTTACACATGGCGAAGAGGTTAGTGTCCCTAACATCGAAGCAATGGGTCAGAGGTTCAAATTTTGTTTTGGGCATAGATCCATCGCACTTCGCCTATTATAGAGCTGAAAGCCTAAGGGCAACAGTTCATTAGAAAAACAAATTTCTTACATGAGGAATATTTTAAGTATTTGTGACGCATCTGAAGCATTTTTAAAAACTATTAATGTTTTAGGCAACTATATTTTTATTATACTTCGCTTGTTTTCATTCTTGCTTGTAATTTACTTTTTTTGAATATCCTTAAATATTAATGTTTTAGGCAACTATATTTTTATTATACTTCGCTTGTTTTCATTCTTGCTTGTAATTTACTTTTTTTGAATATCCTTAAATTCTTTTTAAATTATCTCTACCTCTTCCTTCCAATGCCACTAGTGCCACATTTTCAGCTATAGAGAACAAAATATCCTACAATTTTTTATTCCAGAAATATTTTTACTCGATTTGTAATGAAAGATATTTTAATACTAATGTCTCTCTTTTATTAAAATTTAAAATATTTAATTGAGAAAAATAAAATTTTCTATCAGTGACATACCATATAATTTATCAGGTAATAAATATCCTTCCAGTATAGTTATTTTTTCAGTTTTTTATTTACAGAAGTTTAACAAAAGCATACATTCTTAAGACAAATTATTACACTATTATTTGCATCAATGTAAGGATACATTGCGCATGAAATTCAACCTAAAGTCAGTCATTCACGATTCAGTTAGTACATTCGCATTATTTAACTTGAATGAACTTTGGTATCAAAGAAAGCGCTCATTCCACCGACGCAATCATAATCCGGGAAATCAGCAAGAGAACTTATGAATAAATCATTTAATTTATTACGAAAACATGAGTGCATTTTAGAAATTCAAAAGCTTTACGACTCTTTTCTTAAAATAATATTTTGGGTTGGCTACTGTAATCACTGCGATTAAACGTGAAGTGGAAAAATAATAAAAATCAGTGAGCGAAAATAAATCTTACGCTGCTCAATCACCATCGCGAAAGATGACATCCATTACATTAGCATACACTCAGAAACACTTAATCTTCAATATCCATTATGTATAATGTTTCCATAATTCATTTCGTAATGAATTCAGGTAAATACGTTTTGATTAATGGGGAACTGCAAAATGCTTGAAATGTTTCCTTTTCGATTCGGATTCACATTTCCGGACCGTCTCGATCAATACTACAATTGCTTATACAGTCCACTGCGTAATTTGCTTATGCTTAAAAATATTTCATGTTTAATAAGTCGGAGAAAGGCAAATTCGGGTATTTCGGTTATCTGTTGTTTGATTCTTAATACTTCATGCTCATCGTAAGATTGCCCGAAACTTGTGACCGTTCACTAAATGAGTATCCACATATTCATCATTAATTCAAGGCCAGAATTTAGATTTAAAAAAATGCTTTGTTTAAAAACATTTATAAATTCAGGTTTAAATATTTTGTTATTAATTTTTATACTTAATGTGCAATAGTATCTAAGATATAGATCCATAAATGAATCATTAGTATATTCAAAATAATTTTAAAGTGTTACATTATTGAAATAATCAGTTTCTTTCATAAAATAATTTTTATTAAGGAAATGAAAAATTCTTCTACAATTTTTAAATTTTAATCTTCTTCTCTTTATTTTACATAGTAATAAAAATAAATAAGTTAATAATAGCAAAATGAAATATAATATTTTAATTACTTTCTAAATTATTTAATGAAAACCCTACAATTTATATAATTATAATCTTACTGATAGCTAATTTTTATTGTGAACATTAATATTTAGTATCTCTAGAGATTTATCTAGAAATTAACTTTCTATTAATATTTATTTAAAAGTATACTCAGTCATACAGAATCAATAGAATGTTTTAATGTATATTTTACATTTCCTTAATATAATTATTTTCAATCATGAATATAAATGAAAACAATTTGATTTTCATCATATAACTGAAATTTATATTAATAAAGAATAATGGTGAATTTAATAAGATCTAAAATATCAAATAGAGCATTTTTCATCAAAATGTTCTGTTCCTATGTTTGCATCCCTTTTAACTGTTTAGATACTAAATTCATACTTTGATTTTTTGGTCATTCTGGGCATCATTTCATTTGGATTTAATATTTAACTATTTAAAGTTATATAAATTTTTTATACATTATTTTTTCTTATATATGATCAGGAGTACAACTAAATCCAACAATCCTTCAACCTATCATGTTGGTTCTATAAGCATTTTAATATTTCAACTATCAATTAGTTTAGCTTATATTACATATAAATTACGATTATTAATTTAGATTCACTTCTTTTTAATCTATACTAACAAAGAAATTGTGTTTCAAGTGTTGAAAATTTCTTGCCCCCTAAAAAAATTAATAATCCAATTTTCAACATAATTATTTCAGATTAGTTCTGTTTTAAATGCTTTAACTTTGCATGCAACTTTATATCAAATAAGATTAATAAAGAAAAGTTTAATATAAAAAAAATAAAAATATGATGTGATAATTGAAGGATAATTAATTTGAATCTCGTAATCATCAAATCCTCTTATAAAGAGTCGTAGATTTTAAATAAATTAGTGAAATAGTTAATTAATGATGCAATAATAATAAAAATAAAAATAAAAAAGTATTGTTTGCATATTAATTAAACAATAAAATATTATACTTTACATGAGTAAATTTTAAACTAAAAATTCACATTCACGACTCTATATTGCGGTCAAAATATATAAAATAATATTACTGCTTTTATACATAAAATAGCGCTGATAATAATATAATTTACTGTATAAGATTTCAACAAACACACACATTTCTGTTAAAAATATAAAATATACAGAAAAAGAAAATCTATTATTAAAAAGTTATTAATTTAATTGTTACTCCCAAGATTATTCTTAAATTCCTGTTCAGAAAGGTTATTTCTTAAAAACGTATCAAATAATCCATATTGATACTTATAAATATCATTATTTGTGCTTGAAGTCCTCTATATGTTGTAAATTTTCAATGATTATGTTTAAATGCATGATTATATTTAAATGAAAAAACAGAATATTTAAAGATAATCCAAATACAAGCAGTTCTTTCCTTGATTGGTATCTTAGTCTGTACAGAATGAAAAAATTTTCAACGTACAGAGAATTTAATTTTTTATATGAATTTTAAATGGTAAAATGAAATACCTAACTAAAATTAATCTTAAAAAGTCTTCATGCAAAAATATTAAGTAAACTTTTATAAATTTTCATGTAAACTTATTTCTACATCGATCAATGATTGTGCTTTAAAATAAAGCGTCCTATCTTAACGTATCATCATTATTTATATTTACTTCAATGGCACTTACTTGTTATAGTTTTAACATTTCTACAAAAAATTAATACAAGTAATACTATGCATACATATTTGTTACAGAATATATGTGTCTTAATAATTCTTACATTGCTATATTAACAAACATTTGCCACACAGAGTTTTGCAGCAGTTAACAACAAAAAATTTTTAAAAAAATTGCCTCTGGTAAGTTGCAGAAATTTAATTACATTTTTTGCGACATGGTGTGTTTTATTCAGTGCAGCTTTAATTAAAAATACTGAAATTCTGAAAAAAAAAAAACACATTCACTTATAAAAAAATGTTTTCTTTTTAAATGTAAGCCCAGCGATCTGTAAATTAAATATTGACTTGTGAGGTCTTTTGATCTAACAGCGTATTTTTAACATCTTTAGCTATTTTTTTTAACATCTTTAGTTATTGACTATTTTTTTTAATTTTCTCCGCATAAGAGTAAAATTAAATTGCGTGTAATTAAATCTGAACTACAAGCAAACTATGGCATTAAGTCTTACAGATTAATTTTAGCCGAACCATCAGTTTTTAGTATAATTTTTAATTTGGAATGTATTCAACAATATTAATTTTCTTTAAAGAAGTAAGTTTTATCTTTCATCCGAAAATTATAAATTTTTCTTTTTTATGAGATATTACAAGCAAAATTCAATGCTTTAAATTAAATTATTTAACATACAATTACTCAATTCAATTAGTCAAGCAATCATTTTTAAAAAAAATCTCATTTTTTATTGTAAATACATTAAATGAAGTTATGCCTGTTAAAAAGGAATACATTTTATCTTCTAAGAAAAAATATGCAATCAGGTAATGTATTAAAAGAATTTATTTAATAAATTTAAACCTAAATTAAAATAGAAACCAAGAATTTTCATAGGGCTCCAGATGCACCTCTTAAGGAGTTAAAAAAATTATGGAAAATATAAAATATCCCGAGAACTCAGTTAGGATTAATAATGACAATGTTACCCTATTGTATAAAAATATTGAAATATGCTTAACGAACCAAATTTTGAGGTAAGTTTTGAGTTAAATTTTTACCCTTAATTATTCTATTCGTAAGTGTTAGTTTTCTAATTATAAATAGTATTCTATATATTGTATATAAAATACAAGCATAACAATAATATCAAATAGTCTATGTCCAAAATTATTCGCGAAAAACTGTATTTAAAAGTAAAAGATTAAGAGAAACCCTGATTAATGCTAAACGTAATTTTTTAAATTCTTATTGATTTGATCTCAAACTCGAAAATTTTTTAACATTGTTCACCATGCATCATTTTTAATTGTCAGTGTTTGAAATTGAATAAGTATATATAAATTTAGTAACATGAAAAATTATCCAAAAACTGTAAAGAAAAATTATCACCATACAAACTAAAATTTTATTTTTTGAATAAATTATTTCTAAGAAGTTAATACTAAATGTTTTTGTGTAACTATAATTTATGAAAACTAATTTTCTACTTACTTGTGCAAATATTTATTACATTAAACTACTAAATATTTGCACAAGTAAGTAGAAAATTAGTTTTAAAAATTACTTATTTGTTTCTGTGAAGATTTTTCTGACGTTTCTTAATTTAAATATGGAATTTTATGTAGTTTTGAATAGAAATAACTACATTTTCTATTACAATATTATTAGTTACAGTTGCTTAAGTTTTATATTTGAATTAAATTTTTCATATTTTTAAATAGTTTTAAGTTGTAAACGCAGCATGAAAAAAGTTTTTAATTAATATATTCAATACTATTTTATATACCAACTACAAAAAAAAAACTCCATAAAAATATTTTTTTATGCTTAAAAGCTTTACTTGCATTAAAAGACGGAAAAGCATAAAATATGATAAATATTGTTTTAATTTTTTTATCAGAAATGCTACAATATAAATATTTTTACATATTTGTTTGAAAACTGAACTGACGTATTTAACAAGTTTAATCTAATAAAATAAGCTTTTTATACCAAATTATTTATAAGAAGAATTTAAGGATAACTTAGGTATTTAAAATACAATATAAACATAACTATCCACTTTTTAAAATTATTAATGTTTGAATTAAACTGTTTCATTTGAAGTTAAATTTTACATAAGCAAATTTATCCTCAAATGAAACATCTTATTTTTTTAATTTAATGGATTTCCAGCATTTAACTTTTTGTTGCTTTACCTTCAATTCACCCAATTTCTCTACCTATTGAAAGTAACACTAATTGGCTAAAAGTTGTTGATAACCCCAAGCCTTATTCAGAATTATACTCCTATAATCTTTGCTTTTAGCAAAGACTTCCCAATTCTTAAAATTTAGAAATATTAGATCATTTGCTTCCACACAATCAATACATCTCAACAGTGACATTTCTGTTAACCATTTATTTTGCTAGAAAGCTTTTATGACATAAGCGATTATTATACATGATAGCCAGATTACCAAGCCATTTAAGTATCAGTTATTCAATAAAATTAACTTCATAAATTTATTATAAATACTCTAGGGTTCCAATTTAGATGCACTTTTTCATGATTAAATCACTTGAACCCCATTATTTATGAAAAATAAAGCCTTTCTTAAATACTCACATCTTCTTAAATACGTAAAGTAAATTATTATTATTCTGATACACATATAAAAGAGAACAGATATTATAAATCATTTTAAAGAAGTAGCTTTGTACCTAATTTGAAAAATCTGGATTTTAAGTAACACATCAAGACAAAAAAAGTTTATTTACAGCAGGAATAATTTTATGCAGTTTTGAAGTTAACACCTTTTTTTGTTCATTTTTACTCCAAGATAATAAAAACTTTTGACATTATTCAGACTTATAATCACTAATCTCTAACAGGCTATACTGGAAGCTTAATCTTAAAAAATATAAATTTTTATGCTTTATTTTCATTTACAAATAAGCTAATTCTTTTAAAACTTTGTTATAATTACACAAAAGCCTTTTTTAGAATCAATGCGATTCAAGCAACAATGTAAATATAATCTGCATGAAGCAGTTTTTCAGCTGACGAAGCAAAAATATTTCCTCTAATACTGATATTTAGATCTCTAATCTTCTTCTCAAGTGCTATGTTAAAAAGGAGACACAATAATGCATTCCTCTGTCACATTTCATGTTGGATCTTCTCCTATTCTAGGGAGTCTACAGTTTGCTTAATTGCAACATATTTTTTTAAGGAATTAAGGATAAAATTGGAAAAAGTTTTCGTTAAATCTTTTGTTATTTTGTTTTACAATGTAATTCTATAAATGATTACATAACATAATAATATTCTCGAAAATAAGGATAAAACACTTTCAGATCGAAAATTAATATATTAAGTCGAAACACTAAACTATAATAAATTAAAAATGCTACTTTAAAATGAACTCTGGTAATAATAATTTTTCTTTCTTATTAACAGTTGAACCATTAAACTATTTTTACCTAAGGTCTCATTATTATAAATTTTAGTTTTAAATAATATATTTTTGAAGTAAATATTCTTAGAAATATTAAGCATTTTAAATGCTTGTTATACCATGAAAAATTGTTTCGAATGGTATTTATTTGTGTAAAATTTAAGTTTCAGTAAAGTGGATGGTAATATAAACAAAAATTAAATTTATTACAGAACTTATTATTTATAATAAAATATCTCCGTTGTTTACAATATTAAGAAAATGATTATTGTATATTCTGTTTGTATATAAAGTTATAAATATTTTTCTATACATTTTTTAAATCGTGACTGCAATTCTATGTATTAAATTAAAAATAAACTTTGTTTTACAATGCGAAATAAAGATCTCGTGAAATAAGTACCTAAAATTTCTCTTGAAAGTTCCTCTTATACAGAGTTGACTTAAATTCAATATCGACAAATCTACCTGTAGATATATATATATATATATATATATATATATATATATATATATATATATATATATATATATATATATATATATATATATATATATATATATATATATATATATATATATATATATATATATATATATATATATATATATATATATATATATATATATATATATATATAATTAGCACTAGATATCTCATCCATTTTTAGCACCAAACAACTGATTTTAAATAGGAGTCGGGAAATAATGCAATTTTTAGTGAAAATTTAGACATAACTATAGAAATTCGTACAATAATACATATGTATAGAATTTTTTCTTACTTTAATATCGAAACAATATATAAAAGGTCAAATATATATATCTCTCTCTCTTTATATATATATATATATATATATATATAAAGAGAGAGAGAGATATATATTTGACCTTTTATATACTGTGTCGTTATTAAAGTAAGAAAAAATTCTATACATGTGTATTATTGTACGAATTTCTATAGTTATGTCTAAATTTTCACTAAAAGTTGTATTATTTCCCGACTCTTATTTAAAATGAGTTGTTTGATGTTAAAATTGGATGAGATATCTAGTGCTAACTATATTTTTAGCATATAAGAAATTTAAACAAATAACTGACATATACTTTTGAAGAAATACATAACTGTTTTAATTATATCTGAATTTATTTTAGTATTCAATATTAATAAATTTCATTTAACAGCTAATAAGTCCAATTATATAGGCATCCCTTTGTAGTTTCTGATGCTGGATTCAATCAATTTTTATTAAGCTTAAGAGATTTTACGCCATATTTTACGATTAGCACACCAATTAGTTACTAAATATATGAATATTTGTAGTATTATATTTAAGAACTTTTGCAATTTAATTTTCAACAGTATATCATATATTTTCACCGCAATGTGAAAATCATAATTAAAAAAAGAACTGAAATAATTTTTTACTAAAGGAAATAGTTTTATAACTTTTAGCTTTAAATTTAAATTGCTATAATCTACTCAATGGATAAATTTTACTTAAGAAAAATAATAATTTTAGTATAATTTTAGTTTCGCGTTTTTGTAAATTTCAAAAAAAGTTTAAATGATCTTAGAAAATAATACTTTTATATCTGTTATGACAATTTTCCAACATTTGATATTATTACATTTAATATTAAAAGGAAACTTTGCTTTCATTTAATAATTTACTAACTTCAGTTCTGTGATGAAAGATAGCTTGTTGTTCTCAACGTACCTCGAATGCCACCCAAAATGCATAACCTGGAAGTAAGTATTTGAATCATGAGAGTCTTTTGCATCAGGCATTTAAGGCAATGATATATGAATATATATATATATTCATATATCATTGCCTTAAACGCCTCCTGTTAGTACTGCAGGGCATACTCACATCTCGAAGGAATGTAAAGCAACCTGTAAGCCTTTAATAAAGGAGAGAAAAAAATTACCAACTTGAATTATGGCAAATGTTTTTTCACGCGCATTTTTTTTATTTTATTATATTTATTTTTTGAGTAAGCTGTTTAACTGGGGTTCGTATTGATTGACTTTTCAGCAAATTTCTGAGTACAACCTAGAAAGAATAGTAGTCTATAAGGATTTCGAGTTACTCCTCAGAGTAATTGGTGATCATGCTTCACGAAAACAAGCAACTGTAATACTCATCTGTAATTGCTAAATGTAGAAAAATATGGAAATTCAACCTGACCAATTGTATTTACCACGTTACCCTCCACAATTGGTGGTAGCCATATTGTGCAATGACAGATTGCTTAGCTACATTTGAACCACAGAACAACAAACTCAGTCTGTGCTTCGCATACAGTTTTTATGTAATTTACATACGAATAAGCTCGCAAGGCATCAATTGATTCGTTTGATTCTGAATTAAAACTATAATTTGTTTCAACGCCAATGAAGCGAAAAATGATGAATATGGATAATGGAAGGGAACAACCACACAAATGAATCGCTCTTCAGTCTAGGATAGTCGGATAGTCATTCCAGAATAGTCGGATTCTAATCTGAAGACACAGTGTTGATGGGCTACTGAGATTGAGAGGTATTATGCATCTGCACATTGGTCTTGCCCATAGTATAATGTTTTGATAAAATACTGAATTTCATTTTAACATCTCTTTAGTATGAATGGACTTTACACTGAACAGCTAGGGCTACATTTCTGATGTGTTAGAACCCTTGGTTCTCACCACATAATTTCAACGCTTGCCTGTAAAAATACTCCAATTGCTTAAAATGCGACTATACAAGTCCATGTGTCATGTTAAACATATCTTGCAGTGAGACTGAATTGTTTCTTTCCTTAGACATGTAATAAGTTGATAATGGCTTTCGTAATAAGTTGCGCAATTTTTTTTTAAAGCAATGTTTGTGACAATTTTTCCATTGTTAACTTATCGAATAAATACCATTAAAATAATATTCCATCATAAGCTAAATTAAATTAGATAGCATGATAACCACAAAATTATTTTCTAACATAAGCCAAATTATGATTATGTATCATAATTTTAAACATGAATTTTGTAGACAAATGAAATTATACATTTAAAACAATATATTAAAAAAGAACATTTACAATAAATTGCATAATAAAATTTGAGTCAATATATATTGCTCTTCTACATTAGTGTCTTTTGATATATCAATATAAATAACTTTATATTTGTTTCACATTTAATTTTTTATTTAATAATTTGTTCAATTATTTGAAACACGCAAAAGTGTTTTAATTATTACATCATGTAGTAGTTTCGAATAAAATACATCATAAAGTAGTTTTCCCCACAAATTTGTGAAAACTAACTATTCCGCGTATTTCCTATTATACATATTTCCAACAAAATTAGTCAAATAAGAAATTACTGCGCCATCTAATGAATTACTTAGGTTATTCCGTTTTTATGTTAGTTGATTGTGCAAGAAATTTTAGGTAAAAAATAAAAAATAAATAAGAATTTGTCGGGGTTTTTTTTTTTTTTTTCTTTTTTTTTTTTTTTTCCATTTCTGCCATGTATGTGATGAGAATCTTACAAGAGGCTAGATGCTAAGGAAATTAATACATCTTACAATAGCTTTTATCTTTTAGTCTCTCCCTAAATATTTTAAAGATTTCCAATAAGCTCATTTCTATGGGATTGTTAGTTGTACAAATACTGAACGGAGATACATTACTTTCTGCTATAACAGATCAATTTCGGTAACAGTAGAAGCAGAAGAGATTATTATACTTCTTGAAAACATTTAAAGTCTATTTGAGTCTAAGCACCAACTTATGAGAGAAATTACCATCAACAGTGACCATTTTACTAACTACCGGCATTTTTTCATCACACACTCTTCAAAAAAGGCAGCAATTCCAATTATAAGATCATTGTGTCTCGTGTTACCTATCAAATTAATTTTGCTATGATATGCCTCGCATTTGATGGTGTTAAGTTTTAGGAGACCCGCAGTGAATCTCTAAACCAATGATATGGATTTCAGAGTTCAGTTTTTACTTTATTAAAAAAATAAACCTTAAATTGGTTACAAACTGACTCAAAAATTGTGTTTGTGAGTAGCATCATCAATTCTTTAAGATTTTATACAAACATTTTCATAATTCGCTTTATTTGTCTATATGTGAAATAAATATTTGCATGCAAAAATATGACATTTATAAAAGATAAAAAACAAAATTACTTGTTGCTGATTTATTATGTCATTTTTATCTAATAAAACAAGATTGAGAGGATTTTAAAATTTATTTTGTTACAATAATATTTCTTTGAAACAAAGTTTATTAAAATATGATTTTTGCTTTATATTAGAAATTACTTTTAAGTTTTATTATTATTATTTTGAATATTAATAAATTTTCTATTATTTTATGTATGATATTAACAATAAGTACATAAGATTAAATTAATTGCATGAAACTATCACGACAATATCACTGAATTCCAATAATGCACAAATCTAACTCTCATGTCTGACGCTTCCAGTCAAATGGAATATTTCGTACTGGATTTCGAACGACAACGATTGTCAGGCGAGCATCAGTCCTTAAATTTCCAGTTCCACCTTGTTTGCAAAACATCTTCCCTGCCAACCGCCATTCAACGATCGCGTTTCGCTCATTCCATTTAATTGAAAAGTTTCCCAGAATGGTATCCGAGCTGCATTTGCTGATCTTGGTAGAGGCCTGTAAGCGATAAATCATCTCCATAATGCATGCGATGTAGCCAGTCCAACGTCTGAAATGTCCAACGTCCTTCAATTAATCACGCCGCTGCTTTCGAGAGGATTCACTTGTTGATAGCTGGCTTTAATTGGAATACCACAATTGCAGGTTTTTGCGTCGTTTCTCCGTATGCGGCTAAGCTATGTCATTAACGAGTAATTGCGAAATATTTTACTTCCCTAATGATTGTGGCAGAAGTAATGGGAATCTTCGCTTAAGTCAGCAAATATGCGGAAGAGGAATTCATTTATTTAAGTAGATGTTGGGGTCTTACTTTTTTTTTTTAACTGAATGAAAGAATTGTGTGTATACCTCTAAAAATAAATTTAATAGGAGCATTATGTCAATGATTTTTTTTATTAATAATTCAGTCACTAAAAATGTTTACCACTTTGCAAGAACACTAAAATTTTTTCTAATAAAATTATATTATTTAAATTCCTAATTAAGAGCATGACATTTAAGATATTTTGAAGCTAAAATATAAATTTTCATGCAATCAGTCAAGTAGAGAAAATTCAGTAGATTTGATTTATTTCAAATGTATGATTAATAATAAATAATACCTTGTCCCAAAATGAAATATCAGTGTCTTTAGAATTACAAACATTAATCTCGATTCTGACCACACAGTTTATGCCTTATAAAAAATATCTCCCAAAATAGGAGTTTAAGGTACTTTAACTTTCATCACATAGCATAAAGTCACATTTATAAAGACTTTTCTCCTACGAGCAACCGAACGGAGATTGGTAGTGCTTTCCGTTCAACAAATCATGGATTCGAGTCTCAACTTCAGATGGATATCTGTAGTGATTTGAAATCCACTTTAAACCGCATGTACCGGTCTAATTAGCCCTCGTATGAAACAAAATGAACATTGAGAGACAAACAAATCTATTTTAAACAGTCACCTCGAAAATAAATTTTAGGTGTTAAAATAATGCTTGAGTTAATTTTAAAATGTAAAAGTAAGGAATAAAAAACATCCAAATATTATATAATTAAATTAATGATATTATAAATCGCATGCTAACACGTAGCTTAGAAGGAATCAATTTATTTAATTGTAAAATGGTTGTTTATTTAGTTCCAGTTAAGATTATGTCTTTATTACAATTCTCATTGGTTTAAATTATCCATGATGTCAGATAACGTTTCATTGACGTTCACACATAATTAACTATAACATCATACTGAGAAGGCATCGTAAATCCAACTTGTCTATGAATTGGCTCCCTATCTTGAAATTGTATTTTTCGAGCGACAGCAAACAAAGCAAAGTTCATCATGGAATGTCTGTGAATATTGTCGAGGTTCACTTTGTTATTAAAACAATTTCTTATATAAGGACCAAAGCTTTGGTTTCATAAGCTGTTTTTTATCGATTTAAGCCATTAACACGTTGACAATTAAACAGAAAAAATAACAAAATAAAAAAAGATCACCTTTATGTTTAATTTAAATTTTTAAGATTTCCTTAATTAATAGATATATAAATTAATAATTGCAATTTTATTATTAATTTTAACGGATATAAATGTTATTTTTTTACCTGCATTAAAAAAAGAATGTGAATTACAGCTTTAAACATGAATAAAAATCATCCGAGAAAATGAAATTAAAAATTTAAAACATCTAACCATTAAAGGTCTCGCTTTATAAATGTAGACTTCAGACTAATATATGATGTAACTGTTCTACGTTAATTTATATTTCTACACTAATTAGTATCATTTAATACATCAAGATAAAAGTACATATTCACATCAAAAATTTTATGATTTTAGTCTATTAATTTATCAATTGAATTGGAAGATGGAATAATATTTTAAACACCTTATAGAGTAAAGTGCCAAATTTAATTTGAGAAAACAATGATAATTTTACACAATTTATTACAAATATTTCAAGCAATATCAGCAAGTAGTAATTTGCCGTCAATGAAAATTTAAACTATTATTTTTATTTTCTCATGTAATACAGAAACTTAGCTTGGAAAAAGAGTTTAAATGAAAATATTTTGAGTGTTTATTTATTCAATTTTGAGACTGTAATATTCAGCAAGCCACATGCAGTTTACGTTAAAATATTTTACAACTGTTTTCGCTCTTATACTACCCATTACGTGCTGTAAGAAATCCTAATTCAATTACTTCTATGGAATTGTATAAAAGTTTGAAGGACATATACTTATTTAATTTTTTAATTAGCTATTTTTTAATAAATTAAGAAACTGTGTAAAAAACCATTCAATGATTGGTTAGTGTTTGGTATGTTAGGGTCATATTTTAAGAAACGTTAAAATTTTCACTCAGTTAATATGCATTAATTTTTACGTGATGTTTGAAGTTTGTAGTTATTTCCAATAAGAATTTTTACTGGATTCGTATCGGAAAAAATAGCAATTTATTTTTTACTAAAAGTGAACATGAAAGAGTTGTAAAAATCTTTCACATTAAAGCTATATTCATGCTTTAGAAGTTATTTTTTTTCCGCAGAAAAATAGCTTTTCATGTGAAATTTTGAATACCCACATATTTATACATAATATCTTAATAACAAATCATACTGAAAAAATGTGATTCATTACTAACGAAAGAATAAGTTTCAAATTGGGACTGATTATTAAAATTGTATTTAGAAGCAAAATATTCACAAATGTGATTACCTTGATCGTGGAACCTGAATCCCCCCCCCCATCTATTAAGAGTATTTAATGTATCTTTTTTCGTTCTTTCCTAGAATTCTGTTATGATAACAACTCCTGTTTAAGAGCAATACTATTTACTAATGTAGTAGACCAAACTAGTGACAATATCAAATACCATTAAGTGAACAGTATGCTACATGAGGTGAATTTATTCCTAC
This sequence comes from Latrodectus elegans, assembly GCA_030067965.1. NCBI lineage: Eukaryota > Metazoa > Arthropoda > Arachnida > Araneae > Theridiidae > Latrodectus > Latrodectus elegans. The sequence continues at coordinate 41,813,490 of CM057813.1, read as the reverse complement.
TTGAGAAAACTTACCTACATGAAATATTGTATATCAAAAATTATTAGCTTTGACTTGTATAATAAAATACCATCTAAAATTGTCAATTGTCTTGTATATTTTTACACAGCTTTATTAAATTTACATATATATATATTATATATATATATATATATATATATATATATATATATATATATATATATATATATATATATATATATATATATATATATATATATATATATATATATTTATATTTATATATATATATATTATATATATATATATATATATATATATATATATATTATTGCTTTATTATTTGGAAAATGAAATTCTTTTACTTGATAGTAAATTTTTTCAAAGGTTTACAATAATTGATCATAATTAATGTTTTGTTCTTTATAAAAGATTCATTTAAAGGGAATCATAAATCTTAAATAATTGGCTTTGAAATATAAGTCAGACAAAGAGTATATCAGCTAAACTTTGCTTATTATAAATTTTGAAAGGAAACTTATTATTTTTTAAGTATGCCAATATCTTATTAAAGATATACGGTCACAGATTTAAGCATTTTTATATGTTATATAATAAATATTTTTATTACATTAATTCTGAAAATGATTAATTAATAAAAAAGAAAGAGAATAAATTTCGTTCAATTAATTTTTCATCGAAAGAAAGCTGAGAATGGAAAAACAATAGTTCTCATGAGAGTTTTAAATGAAACTGGGTGTTCTCATGAGAGATTTTTAAATAAATAAAAAAAAGTATTTAAAATTAATATTAGAAACTCTTGTAGAAAAACTATACATTTGCCTTTTAGTTTGCACTGATAGTATTTCTGGGCTTGAATGCGTTATTACATTTCACTACTAAAGTTTTCAATAATAAATTTAAATAATAAATAGTAAGAAAATTAACACTTTCATAAAAAATTTCCTAAAATTACTCTTTTTGTTCAGAATTACAGCAAAGCTGAAAATAAAATAATTATTTTCTTTTTGTATTTGATTTGAGGAATAAATGAAAAAGGGGAATAAAATTCTAAAGTAAAGTTATTCCGAAGTATTACTTATATATTATTCGCTTTCAACAACTATGTTTATTAAAATTAAACCATAAACATATTATATATAACATATATGAATAATAATAACTATAACATATATAAATAATAATAACTATAACATATATGAATATATAAATCAAAAAAATAGGAAATCAATAATTGAAATTATGTTGATTGCATTTTCTGAAATTTCGCAAATTTATCATTAAATCTTTAAATTATATTAGTTTATATAACTTTTAAAGTTTTTTTATTTATTTGATTATCCATTCTTAACATGATTTCTAGATAAAAAAAAACACACAGCATCAACTAATTTAATCTCCAGTGATGATTTTAGAATAGCATTATCACTAAAATATGTTTGATATTTCGTATTTTCCCCAACTAATTAAAATAAACGTGCAAATTTATCAAGAGAATTGTTTAGCTATATAGAAGTTCCTTTAACTGATTTTATCTGTTGGGAAATGCCGTTGAGAATTACTACCAATTTGAAACTAACTCTATCCATTTGTTTCAAATCAGCATCTTGTAATCATAGAATTTATTATCGTTGTTTTAGAATTTTGAAATTCTTATAATTACATAACAGAACAAATAACGAAAATTATAATTGCACTTAAATGTTATCGCGACAACGAATGTATCTAGAAAATAAATTAATTGGATATTTAAAATTTGTACAAATTAGGTATGCTTTCAAAATAAAATTATTCAATTATTTAATATAAAATTGCCATGCGTTATTAATTTAAATGTATAAATACTTCTACTTCAGAGATACAAAATTGAGTATAAAAGTTTATCATTCGATTGAATTTTTAATCCGAATTTTATACTACACTATTGGCCATTAAAATTGCTACAGCAAGAAGGCAGACGTGAAATTTATACGAAAGGAAGAAGGTGCTGTGATATGCAAATGATTAGCTTTTCAGCGCATTCAGACAAAGCAGGCGCCAGTAGCGACACCTACATTGTGTTTAAATGAGGAAATTGTTCAGCCGGTTCCTCATACACAAATTGCATTTGAACGTTGTTGCCGGGTGAAAAGTTGTTGTGATGTCTCGGTTAAGAAGGAGAAATGCGTACCAGCATGTTCCTGACTTTGATAATGGTCGAATTGTAGCGTACCGGGATTGCGATTTATCTTATCACAGTATTGCTGCTCGCGTCGGTCGAGATATAATGACTGTTAGCAGAATATGGAATCGATGGGTTCTGGACGGTAATACGGAACGCCATGCAGGATCTCAACGGCCACCTATCACTAGCAGCCGAGAAGACAGGCATATTATCCGCATGGCCGTAATGGATCGTGCAACCACGTCAACGAGCCGTGAGTCAAGAAACGAGGTCATTTGGAAGACAACAAGTGTCTGCACGAACAGTTCGACGACGATTGCAGCAGCATGGACTCTCAGCTCAGAGACCATGGCTGCGGCTTCCCTTGACACTGTGTCATAGACAAGAGCGCCTTCAATGGTGTGATCAAATTGAACCTGGGCGCACGAATGGCAAGACATCTTCTTTTAAGATGAATCCAGGTTCTGTGTACAGCATCATGATGGTCGCATCCGTGTTTGGCGGAATCGTGGTGAACGCACACTGGCAGCGTGCATTCGCAATCGTCATACTGGCCCATCACCTGGCGTGATGGTATGGGGTGCCATTGGATACACATCTGGGTCACCTCTTGTTCGCTTTGACGGTGCTTTGAACAGTGCACGTTACATTTCTGGTGTGTTACGACCCGTTGCTCTAACCTTTATTCGAACCCTTAACTTTATCCGACCGCATGTTGCCGGTACTGTACGGACCTTCCTTGATACGGAACATGTTTGGATGTTGCCCTGGCCAGCACGTTCTCCAGATCTTTCACCAATAGAAAACGTCTGGTCAATGGTTGCCGAACGACTGGCTCGTCACCAAACGCCAGTCACTACGGTTGATGAACTGTTGCATCGTGTTGAAGCTGCATGGGCATCTGTACCTGTACATGCAATCCAATCTCTGTTTGTCTCAATGCCCAGGCGTATAACTGCTGTTATTACTTCCAGAGGTGGTTGTTCTGGGTACTGATTTCTCAGGATCTATCCAGCTAAAATTTTTTGAAAATTTAATCACTTGTTATTTCTCGTATAATATATTTGTCCAATAAATATCATTTTGTTATCTGCATTTCTTCCTGGTGTAGCAATTTTAATGGCCAGTAGTGTATGTTTGACTGAATAGGTGTTTTTTTTATAAATCTCCTTATTTTTATAAAAATGTATAACAAGATATGAGATTAATAATGAATGCTTATATATAAAATGTATATATATGAGATTGGCAAAATGTATATACATGAGATTGTCATACACTAGAAATTATTTCAGTTGATTATTTTTCTATGTACACTATGTTCCATGATACATGAAACATAGTGTAGCAGTCAAAATATAAAGGATCATCATGATATACAGGATTATGTAGCATATCTCTAAAGCAAGGTTACTAGCATTTATAACATGTATTTTCAATATTTGTGTGTGTGTGTGTGTGTGTGTGTGTGTGTGTGTGTGTGTGTGTGTGTGTGTGTGTGTGTGTGTGTGTGTGTTTAACAAAGAGAGAGAGAGAGAGAGAGAGAGAGGCAGGAGTATAAACATGAACTCTTTACCAGCAAAAGCTAATCTACAATTTCTGCTGTTAAAAGTAGAAGGAAAATCCGTATTATTTTGTAAAAACAATTTTAACACTGCAGTGGATTGAGAATTGGATTTTTTGTGGATTGAGAATATAATATTAATTTACGTATTCATCTGAAGAATTTCGAATGCTCGTAATTAATTTTACATGCTCTAATGGATGCTTATTAATAAGAAATCTTTCAATGTTACAGAGATGTTCATAATTATAAGAACAAATATATTTTTTTTAAAAAAACAAGCGATAATATCATTTTTAAATATTGTCTTGATATTTTTAAGCAATCATACGCAATTTTTAATTAAAAACAAGTTTGAAAGAAAAATATTGCTTATACTTTATAATTCTATTTCATTGATTAAACCCTTTTAATACATATTGGATCTTGAATATAAAAATAATGTTAATTTTGCAATAACATACAAGAAGTTATTTAAATTTCATTAGATTTAAATGTTTTCCTTAAAGTTTTTTTAAATTATTTTGAGGAGTAATTCTTTACGTCTGCTCATTACTTTTAAAAATAACTCGCAAGAACTGAGCTACATAAATTTGAAATTAGGAAGAAAAATATGAAATTTACAAAAAAAACAAATTTGTCAATTTAAAATATTTCTGTAAGATATAACAATATTTAAAGTTGATTTTTGAAAAATATACTAAAAATAAAAAAATTAACTCATTTGTGGGAGTTTGCCAGGATAATTTCACTTGATGGAATAGATTTATCTTTCTGCTCTGAAAATGTCTTCTTGAAAAATTACAAATTGTCATCATATAAGTATTATAAACATACTTGTATAGAATTCTAACAAATGTATACCAACTCAAATTTCATAATATTTGCAATTTTATCAAGTTTATACAATTCAATAAACCACGTGTAACGAAATATCACAAATTCTTACACAACAAGCTTGTATTAAATAAATTCAGGAGAATATTTATTGGAAAAGAAACGCATTTACATGTGATGATTACTTCGATTTTGATCTTGATGGTTTAAATGAATGCCTCTGTACTTGGCAAAGAAAACCTTGACTGGAGTCGTCATTTTAAAAATAATTTATATTTCGAGGTGGGATTTCTACAAATGTAAAAATTGAACTATAAGTATTGATTCCAAAAATCAAGAATTTCAAAGTTTATATGCAAGTATTAGAGCATAAGTTATCAGCATGTAGTTATCTTCTATATGGTTTATATTTCATATTCCAACATGGTGTGTGATGAAAGTAATTTTTAAAATTTGTGAGCCTTAAATGTATTGAAGATGATGGAATTCGATAAATTTTAGGTTTAAAAATGACTTTTACAAAATAATCATTTTGAGGAGACAAAATAACTGTCGTTTGAATTGGCTTCCAAATTACCCTGATTTAAAAATGGAAAAGTATGTTTGGGGACAATTCTCAAAAAAAAATTTGTAGTAAGAAACATTCGATTTGAAAGTTTTTGTGAAATTTTTTGTATGTATTGAGTTAGATGTAACCTATATATAACACTCAATAGGCTTACAACAAACAGGAGGGCACTATATCAAGAAATTATATAGCAATATTTTTTATAGATTGCTACTTACTAGTTTTAAGTTATTTGTGAATACACAGTCAGCAAAATCATGAAAAAAGATCAAAATCATTTAAAAATTACTTTCTTATTTCTCAATACTGTAAAAATCGCTATTTTGTGAATACACAGTCTACAAAACCATGAAAAAAGATCAAAATCATTTAAAAATTACTTTCTTATTTCTCAATACTGTAAAAATCGCTATTTTGTGAATACACAGTCTACAAAACCATGAAAAAAGATCAAAATCATTTAAAAATTACTTTCTTATTTCTCAATACTGTAAAAATCGCTATTTTGTGAATACACAGTCTACAAAACCATGAAAAAAGATCAAAATCATTTAAAAATTACTTTTCTTATTTCTCAATACTGTAAAAATTGCTATTTTAAATTTAAAATTTCTTCCTCATTTTCAAATCTTATTAGAATAAACTTTATTTTATACATTCTGTAAATGTGAGAAATGCATCACAGAAGACCTAGTGAAAATTAAGAATAAAATTAAAAACATTCTTAGAAAGATTTTGTAACTTCTAACTTATTTTCAAAAATTTTTAAAGGAAAGTAAAAAAAAAAAAAAAAATTTAAGATTATGTTACTGTCCTTATATTAAAATCGTATTTTATTAAATAAGATTAGGATCAACAAACAATCAGTTCATGTCAGCTTTATTTATTAGAACATCAAGAATTTAAACTAAATTAATATTCCTAAAACGTTTGTTTAACAATTGTTTAACAGTTATTTAATTATATGTATATTGCGTAATCAATCTATATGAATATAAAACAAAATTTTACATTTTGTACCTATGTAGCATTTATTTACATGTAAAATGAGAAAACTTATTACACACTAAAACTATCTGCATTATATGTCCTTAATGATGTAAGAAAACAGTTTGTGCACATTAATCTTTAGTTTTTTTCATTATTAGATATAAATTAATACAACTTACATTTCTAAGTTTTTGGATACTTTTGTAAAATATTATGTATTTTGCAATATGTGATAGATGATAATTTTAGAACCAACCAAAATATATTTATTGAATCCCCATGAAAAAGTTCACATAAAATGTGTATTAATTTATTATTAAAATGTGTATTAATATTTTGTTAAGTTTAAAAAATACAAAGAAATGTTTAATATTTTCCAACAAGTAATGTCATGTTAAAAATCATTTCAATATTTTATTAATAATACTTTAAAAATAAGAAAAAAAATAGTTATGTATTTTCATAATAGTTTATTTCATGTAAAGATTAGTTTCAGTTGTTATTTTATTTATTCTTGCTAATAAAGCAGTTATACCTCCCCGACCCCGACATAATTATTTATTTTCTAATTATAAAAATAAAACACATGTAAGGCATAAGTATTGGTTGGCAAAAGCAAAAGTATAAAAAAAAACTCTTTCTCTCTCTCTCTCTCTCTCTTTCTCTCTCTATCTCTCTCTCTCTCTCTCTCTCTCTCTCTCTCTCTCTCTCAGATAATATCCTTAGTCTGTATTATTATTATTTTCGAAACTTACGTAATTTCTAAATAATTAGAATTATAGTTTTATTAACTTTTAATTTGGATTAATGCACAAACGAATATAATATTTTCAGAATGTTACATTTATTTGCTACATTACAAATTAAGATAATTAAGTCCCATTATTCTGAATATTTTTCAGCTCAATCTTACTCAAATAACCGCCAAAGTCCAACGTTTCTGCACGAACCTCCGAACAGACACGAGTTCTTGAATAGCACCGGTGCTGTGATTCCCTGCACTGTATTTGGAAACCCAAGTCCAATAGTCAGATGGTTGAATGAAGATGGCTCGCCAGCTGTTGACATACCAGGACTGCGCCATGTACGTCTCGATGGCTCCCTAGTCTTCCAGCCCTTCCGAGCCGACCAGTACAGACAAGACGTCCATGCAGCCACATATAGATGTACTGCCACCAACGCATTCGGTACACTTGCAAGCAGAGAGGTCCACATCGGAGCAGGTAGGTGAAGAATTCACCCCCTAACATAATTCTTAAGGCATTCCAATAAATAGCAATTCCGAAAATGTAACTCCAATGTTAAATATTAAATTTAAGTACAGATGTGAAACTTAGAGAATAAAAAATGCAATATATAAAGTAGAAATAAATGAAATTAAATAAAATCTTTTTAAACTTACCTTTTTTAAAATTCGAACAATTTTCAGTCAATACATTACTGCTTATTGTATCAATAATATAGGAAAAAAAAACTTTAAAAATTGCCTATTCTCCTAATTTATCTATATATATATATATATATATATATATATATATATATATATATATATATATATATATATATATATATATATATATATATATATATATATATATATATATATAGTAATACAAATAAATAAATTATAATAGGAAGTTTATCAATTAAGCATTTAAAGTTCCTGCTTTCCTTTCTGAATTTATATGTATCGATAATTTGTAATACAAAATCCAATTTTCATTTATCATTTATTCATAAGCGACAAATAAAGGATTCTCATTTTGCTTGTCAGATAAATAAACTATGATCAGTAAATAACGGGATTTATCTACGTGCTTCCTTTCCAAAATCAGAAATATAAGTAAATGCAAGTATCTAATGAATGTACTCATACAATTTATGTAATAAATGTTTTAAATAAGTAAATATATATATATATATATATATATATATAGTTTTATTGAGTCATCGAAATGTAAATGGATCTACGTAATTAAAGATGTGAAACCTGGTAGTAGAGTTGTGCACGGAAAATACATGCATAGGTATACTCCGTGAATATTAGGTTTTACACCTTTCAGCACAACAATGGTATAAGTGCAAATTTATATAATGAAATAACAAGTGAACGTGTCATTATGTCTTTTAAAATAGGTGGAACTTCCCATTCAAAAATAGGGATCAAGCAAAGGAAACTCTTTCTTGGCTTGGCACCATTTAAGATAACATTTTATGGGAAGGAAATTGCGACCATGACATATATTTTACATGTTCCAGCTGTCATTAAAGAGAACCAAAGAAAGTCGAATTCAAGATACGAGACCACCCCCTTTCGATAACGAGAACGTCCCTCTAGTTAACATAAAAAAATTTACAAATAAAGCTCCCAAAAAAAAAGAGGTGACAAATAAATGAATAAATAGATGAGTTTTTATTTCAAGAAAAAAAAAATGTATTTTCAGAATTCATAAGAAATGATTTGTTTGATGTGTTGGCCTTCCCATGCAAAATAGCATTGCGTATACAAAAAACAAAAACTCACCAGAGTTTGATGCATCAGTGGCCTTAATTTATCTTTTAAATGCACATTTCAGCATTTTGGATTTTTTCAATATACTTTGTCATTAAGATTTCCATACAGAAGCAAGTCACAAAGTATATCTCTGGCTAATAACTTGTCCACTTAATGTCCAATCTTACATGATAGATATGACAAAAGCAGATTTTAAGTTTCTTTCCATTACAGCAAACACGTTGGAAATGCGATGTAGTGTAATACCATTTTGTGTAAACCAATAAAATCAGGTTCAAATTAACTTGAATGACTGGAATTCCCTTGTAATCGAATTGTTCAATTAATTCTGTCATTGTTGTCTAGTCAAGGTTGACTGAAATTTCATTGTTTTTGTAAGATGTTTTGGTGATGAAAGTGTGCTTAAGAATGGTACATCTTGAAGCTTCGTAAAATCTGCAAATACAAATATTTTACTGTCTGAGAAAGCAAAGTTATTGCATGGCTTATTCCTAAAGTTTGAATGATTTAAGTACAATGTGGTTCTCCTAATAATACAGTTTTTTATTTTAATATTCAATTCTGATCATATATGTATTTACAAATATACATGTGTGTGTTTTAATATAATTACATATGTAGCATATATAAATATAGAAATATGTACATGCCTACAAACACATATATATGCATCAATTTATAGTATTTGGTAACAGAAACTTTAATACCTGCGAATCAATATAATTAAATGAAAGGAAACAATTTCTGGAACGCCATTTTTCCTTTCATCAATAACGTTTTATCTAACAAATACTGAATTGAATCAGAATGCATTTGGCATAGAAATTGAAGTTTCCTCTTGTTAATTTCTGACAGTAATCATAATCCCCTTTCCTTCCGTCTGAGCTATAATTCCAATCTCTTTTCGAAAATCCAGCGGAATACTTCTCTTAAATGCGACAATTGCTCATTAAAAATCCACCGAGCGAAGAATCATCGAAGCTTAAACTCGCGCCGCGCAAGTGTTACCGCAGAGGCCCTCTCCCAAATCCGATCCCAAACTTGTGCGAATTGCTCTCTCCAAAGTCATTTACTGATCTCTCCCACACTTCTAACGTTTCAAAGTACTTAACAACCGAAAAGTTTAAAGCTTGGGTGATAAATTACACAACTCAGGTTGTAATTGAGTCAGCACGCTGTACCTGAATATTGCGGAGGGTACCAGGTCCGTTGCACAAAATCTAGGGATTAATTACCAAAACCTAGCAACGAGAACTGGGGGTTTAACAAATCGCGGCATAATGTCGCAAGCTGTCGCGGCAGTTGCCTTTGCTGAAATTGCATTCCAACCTCTCCAGAGAATAACCTGGAATTTGGGAGAAAGTGGAGTTTCTTACACCTCTAGCACTTTATTATAATGGAAACAAGCAGTGGGAGAAATTCGGAAAGCCACACGCTTATACGAATTCTTCGACTTGGGATTCGTATGTTAAACCTAGATTTTCAATTTTCGAAGAATCGTGTAATTGTGTGACTGCTAAAACGAAAATAAATATCTAAATTTAAAGTCAGTTTAGGAATCTGAAGATAGAAAAATTTGTAAGTGGTTAACAAATATGTCACTTAAGAACACCTGAATTATATATCCCTGTATCATTACTAATCACTGATTTATATTTAACATTACACGTTTTGATTTGGGTAGCTAACATTTTTCACTTTTTGTAATTATTTGTTTTTATAAATATGTAATTTTTGGTAAAATTTAAAAAAAAACTTATAAATTAAAAAATTTTAAATTTTAACGTATTTAAAATAAAAAACACACAGAAATGCATAATTTTTTAAATTTTGAATTTATGATGTTTAGAATAAAATGACAATCTAAAATATGGGTATTAAGTAAAATTTGTGTGAGGAAAAATGTTAAATCTAAATTATAAAAATGTTTTGGTATTTAGGCCCAATAAAACTGTAGGGTAGTAAAATACAAATTTTTGAACAAATTTGTGAAAAAATATTTGACTTTGCAAATTTTATTGCAATAAAAATGCAAATTTTATATTTTTTAATAAAATTAATAGTAATGAAGTTCAATAAATGCGTCGATCAAGTTTAATTATTGAAACTTTTACCAAAAATTAAAAATTATTGGAAGACGTAAAGGGAATCTTAAATTTTATGTGTGAGAATTACATTGTACTAAAATGTAAAAGAAATGCAACGATTCAAAAATTTCTGTAAATCCATATATTCCTGAAATTGCTATGCTGTATATTAATAACGATATTTTGCATAAAATTAATACAAATAAGTTGATTGATTTTATTTATTTATTTATTTTTTACTTAGCTTCAATTTAAATTGTTTATGATTCCTGAATGTCTTTGAAATATTTGACAATATTTGTTCAAAATAATATTTCCTTAAAAATTATATTTCTTTGTAAACTTAAACTATGTGTTATTATTTTAATTAACACACATGTTTGCCTTTTCCATTATAACAAATTTATACGCGTATAGAACCTACTAAGCATAATAGCGTAATACATGATAATTTTTTTAATTTATATTTTCACAGCAATAGCAATAATTTTGCATTAATTACATAAAATAATTTATTTTTTGACTTTTTTTATATTTTAATTAAAAAATTTTTAAAGAATCTAAATTTATCAGTGTCTAAAAATTAAGAGAAATTTCAATTGATTACATATTTAAAAGTAAAGAAATTAATGATTTTGCATATGCAGTCCATTGAAATTTCTCTTAATTACATTTCAAAAATGTAAAATAATAATAATAATGCAATTCATTTAATTATTTAACACTTTAATTTTAAATTTTACTTTTGAGAATATATATAATCAATTGAAATTTCTCTTAATTTCAATTGAATACATATATTCTATAATGTAAATAAAATTTAAAAAATTAAAGTTTTAAATGATTAAATGAATTACATTATTATTATTTTACATTTTATTCTCTAAACCTATGTAGTTCTCTGCATAATGCTAATTATAATTTATAACTGTAAAATTGCTTACAATTTGAAAATAAATTATAATTTTCAAAAATTTACACGTGTTTATGACTTCTCAATTCAAAATTTATTCTAAAAGAATGAACTGAGATGTGGGCATGAAATAGAAATAGAAACAGATTTTGAATATAAAAAGAATGTGAAAATTTAATGGAAATAAATATATAGTTTAACATACATTAAAATCCGTCAAATGCTTATAAATTTTTCTTTCTTCCTCAATTAATTCTTAACTTTTACTTACTTATTTATAGCAAATTATTGTGCATGAAAATCAAATAACTTTAATTGATTTTTAAAAACAATAAATTAGTTAAAAAAATTCTTATTAGATTATTTTATTCAAATCTACAGAATTTTTCCTATATCAAGAATCAGAAGTCTGCACATATTATCATTAAGATTTAAATATTATACTACCACGGAGAAAAGGTCAAAATATTACATCTCTCTGATTTGCATCTATATAAATATATATCGATATAATATTCGCTAAAATATTAAGCAAGCTTCCCGAATGAAAGCCATAAATTAGCAATTCCGATTTAATGAGTCTCATAAATTAAACACAAATAATCAGGATCTTATCTTATTTAATTTAAACATGCCGGGTCGTGCATGGCATATGTTAAAGACGCTGCCTCTCTATGCATAGTTAAACAACATTAATACTGAGTCAATAGTTTTGAGTAAAAGCACCCTTCCAACTGCAGATACATTGTCGTTCAAATTACTGATAGGCTGTAAACAAAGACTCCCCTTTCGTCTCGCTTGCTCGCAAACGAACTCGCAACCAATCGTCCGCCAGTTAATGTCTTCATTCACTGACCAACCAATCAGGGACGTCTTCGGTGATCCATCAGCTTTTGCTACCATTCTGAAGCCTTTCGGGCGATGCAATGAAGGGTAAATCGCCCTCGGGTCTGAAATCTGAAACCCTGTGCCCGATGTTATCACCGCAAACCTTACATAATTAATTTCTCCCTCGGCACCGGTGTTATCATAAATTAATGATTTACTGAGCTTGCACTGAGAGTCTTATCAGATTCTGGGGTATGATGAGAGAAATTTAACGATTTTTATGCCATATTTAGTGCTTTGTTTTGGGAGTTAGTTCGCGCCTGTGTAACCTGATTAGGCAGCTTTTTTTCATTTTCGCTTAACGGCATCAGATGCCGTTAATGGAGCGAGGAGACCCTACCATTGATGAAAGTGTATATCTTTTTAAAGACGGTATAGATTATCTGACAGCCCATTGCAGTTTATGATATTTGAAAAATAGTTTAACCTAATTTACACTTTGAAGTTTGCAGGAATTTTATCTTCTGCAGAGCAGTTTCAGGCAGGCTTAAGAAATAATGATATAATCTTTCTAGGAACAGCCGATGTTACTGATGGCTTCTGTATTTTCCTTATTAGGATACATTGCATATAAAAGATTTAGGATAATAATAATTATTTATAATTTAATCAATTTGTTTATTATTTAATTAGAGCGGCTATTATGATACAGAAATATTGGTTACTGAAACACATGATTTAGAAACTGAATTTCGTCGTCGTATGGAAGTGAAGAAAAAGTTTTTAAGATATTTATGTATCAGTCATATAAGTTTAAAAAAATATGAATTGAATCAGGAACAAAAACAGTATCTTCAGGAGCGTTTTTATTCAAAGTATATATTTTTATCGAAAAATAAGGGTTACTACCAAAACTCATAACCAAAATTTGGGTGTCATGAATTTATGCAACTTAACGTGCAAGTTAACATGCTTAGTAAATTAAACTTATGTTGGCACTTTCAAATTAATACCAATTATTTAATATAGATCCATTTTTTCTTTCTTTTTTACAAACAATTAAAATGCAGGTTTGCTCCATAAATCGCTGAAATTATTTCTACGTCCACAAAAAAAATTGGTTTAATTAAATAATAGACTAGACAGAAACGCACAATTTGCCAAACTCAATAATATAAATTTGAAAATTCGTGAAATAATTGAATTTATATACATGTTTAGTATATACTTTAATAGAAAGTAAATTCTAATATGTGCTTGTAACGATTTTAGATATTACGTTATATCTTTAATCTCACATTAAATACAAAATTTACTTAAGATATCGGTTTTATTTTGAAAGGTTTTTAAAGCAAATTATAAATTTTTCGAACATTTACATCCAAAGAAAAAAAAAATTTAATGTAAAAGAGACATTTTTATGAAGAGAAATAATGCTTATTTTATCATGAAATGAATTTTTAGTTTAAAACACTTCTTTATCGTTAATCAATACTGCTCCAGTAATATTTGCAACATAATTAATCTTAAAATATGTTTCTTACATCTTTATTATTTACATAATGATTCAATTTAAACTATTCTTAAACTGAAATTCAATAGCAGAATACATTTTTTTTTTAATTTTACAAACATTACCTAATTATTTTGCCCCCGATTTAAATTATTCTAAATTAACTTTCTAATCAACGAAATTTTACTCGAAGGAATGCTACCACAACAATATTCAAAGTAAACCCAAAAATAATAGGAGTTCTCTTCATGCTAAATTAAATTTCAACACTGCACGTCCCACAATTAATTTCCAGGAAAATAACGTCAGCCCTTCCGTCAGAACTTCATAACCGAAATATAGTTTCTACAATTTGAATGACTCGTTTAAGATAAAGTCGCCACGGTCCCCGCAAGTTATGCAACTGAGCAAGCAATAGACCGTTGCTTGCTTCTGTCTGAGGTGATTAATTCCCTTCTAAATTAACTTATTATTATAGACGAGTTGCGCCCCACTCTTTAATTAACGGGAACAAAAGCAAGTGCGGATACGAGGAGAATTACGCTTCGAAAATTCGCACACGAAATTTCGAATCTTTTATCTAACTGGGATGAGCTGTTCTTGAATAGTTAAAGCTGTATTTCTCTTTGTTTCATGCTTATTGTTTGAAACAATTCAAAACATTATTTTGAATTTAAGATTCATTGCCAAGAATTGTCCAGTGTTCCCGAACGTCTTAATGAGCTCGATAAGTTCCTATCGGTGAAAGAAGAAAATAAAAATTATGAAAGAACGTTAATTATGAAAATGAACGTTTCGTGCATAAATACTGAGCTTTTTCCTATGAACCACATAAATATAATTTGTAAGTTGATTAAATATTATCAATTTTACTCTATTTAAATTTCTTTTTACTAGTCTAACTAAAAATTAATTCCAAATCTGTTTGCTTCATTTTATTTCTTTGTTGTCGATTCTGCTGATCAATCCAGAACTTTAAAGAAAATCAAAAAATATTTTCAAATTTAACTACCTCTTTACCTCGTATCAGATTTTTTGGCATAGAATTTATAACTGTAACTTCATTGTTTCCTTAATAAATGCAATAATTTATTTCAATCATTCATTTGCTTTAATAATCGCTATTAATTTCATTAAGTTTTGAATAATGCTATTTTTCTCAATATGTGTTCACTTTAAAATTTTTTAAATGGGATATTTAGTAGCTAAATTGCAACACTATAATGTGTATATATATATATATATATATATATATATATATATATATATATATATATATATATATATATATATATATATATATATATATATATATATATATATATATATATATATATATATAATATGTAATAAAAGTAGGAGCCAGTAAATCCTGTTTCTGACTAGACACTACTTTTCTCTATTAGACACTAGAGACAATCTCTAACCTATTGTAAGCATTTATATTAGTCTCCCGATTATCATACAAACCATTGTTCTTACACCCAGAAGTAATGGATATGAATTGTACGCACAATGATACATATAACACAAATTTATACACTCTTTTATCTACCAAAACAGTAGTCGAAATATCCTTTGGTATGATTTATTTTAGTTGTTTTATATTTAATTACATACTTATATTTAAAAATGCTGACATGCATTTTAATTAATCCATGAATAAATAACTTTTTGTAAAAATAATTAATTTATTTCATTGCAATCGAAACGTATTGCATATTTTAAAATTTTGCTGAGAAACTTCACATAATATTCATGTAGTGCTTTTGATTTCATTTAATTCCTTAAAAAACTATGTGGTATGACGATTTGTTGTTAGCTTTTATTTCCTTATTTAATATTTCTTTGACTTACTCGTTGCAAGAGATTCTTGAAGAAAATTTAAGGAATTTGAATACTTATTTAAAACATTTAAGTAAATATTTTTACATCTGAATATGAAATATATTATTGCTAGGCTAACTTAAAAATAGTATTCAAAAACAAATGCATTCAATTAACAAACAGTATTGAAAAAACCAAAAATACTGTATATAATTATATAAATTTAAAATTATTGACATTAGTGTTTAAGTGTTTTCTAAGATGTTTTGAATATATTGTAAGCTCTATTAATTAACATTATATGAATAAAAATTTAATTGAAGGAAATAACACGTAAAATCCAATGTTATGGCATTAAATAAGTATTAACAAATTCAAAACTTTGTATATGCCATGTTTACAATGTCAAAATTAAGGACTGAGTGAGTTACAGTACTTTATACTTTGTCCTTTTATTTGGGCATAAGTATACATAAGAAGGTGACTAAAATACTAACAGCTAAATATAAATAAACATGACATATTATTCCAACGAAATCGATAAATTCTCAGCAATTTTTCATTTTCGTGTTGCATTCATCAAATAAATTGATGTCCCAAAGTAATGTATTTCATTAAATTTTCTTTGCTAGTGACGCAATGAAAATATATATTTCGTTAAATATATCTATCACTGCCTTCATATTCTTGGTTTCTTTTCTTCTTAAAACACATACTATCGAAATCAAACTTTTTCATTGCTCAAGTATAAACTATCAGCTAGCCTAGTGTTACAGCAAAGTCACTCCGCAAATTAGAATAATATGCAAATGAAAGACCGGAGAGCAAGAAAAGTAAAAGAATTATCTTCCCCTATCGCCTGTCATCAGCACGGCAGTGAGGTAAGGGCAATGAAAATATCTTCTTTCTCCACCTGCTAGACTCACGCATATAATGATTGCCTCTTTTATTATGTTCTGACACGCAGTCTCAAGTAAATCTTATAATTAAAAATCAATGCCAGGGATTCTGACAAGTCCACTTTGATTTATGGGCCATGTATTCTCAGCTACTATTCTTTATTCGAAACCGGAGACGGAAAAAAAAAATTGTGGGCTTCAGATGGTGTCGATTCTAAGATACGTTTCAGGCACGTTGATTACAATTTGCTTGGCGAAAAAAAAATTAATGATGGTAGTTATTTCATAATTTTGGCTAATTAAATTTATATTTTAAGGGTTACTCAAGAATTAAGAGATTGTGTTTCAGTTTGTTATATTATTTGGTTCAATTAATTTATTTCGGTCTTTAATTGATTTAGAATATTTTAAATTAATTAAAATGTGAAAGAAAATGCTTGCATTCTATTAAAAGCACTTTAACTAATTAATAAATAAATTAGGAAGTTTAGTTTTTTCTTTTCTTTTGGCTTTTTTTTAATTTATTATAATAAAGGAAACTATATTACTTAATTTTAAGAATGTGTTTACAGTTTTTAATTGATAATATTTGCTATTTTAAAGCACAACTAATTTGAATCCAGGAACTCTAGAAAATAGCAATTTGCTTAATAAAATGGTTTTTATTTCTTCTTATTAGTGTAAATATAACTTAGTTTTCTTTTCATCAATTATAAATTCAGATTAAAATAATTTTAACACGATAGATCACATACTAAATTTTACAATTCATTTCAAATATTTATGATGTTTAGATTTGAAGATCATTTCTGAAATTTTTTTTTAAATTTTTTACACGTTATCAAATTCATTTTTGTAATTTATTTTGAATGCTCAAACATGAAAGATAATTAGAGATTTAAATTTCCTTTTGAAAAGTCAAAGAAACTTTAACAGTTTTCTGATAAAATAACGCAGGATGTGTTTTATATTTCATAGAATCAAAGCATATTTATGATTTAATCTTCACTTACAATTTCTGCCTTATACACTTTTTCAGAAGTAAAGTATCTTAAATATGAATGCAATACTCATAGCTTGCAATTATTAGGCTAAATGTTTCTTTAAAATTCATGGGTTAACTTGTATAACTTGTCTTTTATTATCTTGCTTATAACCTGCTCTTTTTATTATTTTATTTTAAGAAATTTTAGTATTGCAACCGAAATGCAGTAAAAAAAATTTTTATAACACAAATATTTTAAATAAATTTATATGAAGATTATTATAATAATATGTGTATTGTAGTTAAAATTAAATTTATATTTAAAAAATAATTTGAAAATTTCCATGACATATATCCTAATTCTCATTAATAATTTCTTTCAAATATATTTGAAACATAATTCACTTATTTTGAAGTATTATTTCCCTGTATTATTTTCCTGTATGGAATTCAATATATTTGATATTCCATAGAAGAGAGAATAAATCTTTATCTTTTATATCTCAAAACCAGTTGGGATTGGACGTAATCTTAAATGAAAAATTTTATATGTGATTTGATAGAAATTTCCAGATTCATTAACTTTTTTAAATATAAAGTTTATGTCCAGCAAATATCATGTTTCCCAGATGATTTAACATTCATTTACTATAATATATACTTGCACTAGTATAATAATCACAGATTTTATTATTTTTTTTATTTTTAGTTAACCATATGAATATACATTTAATATTAATAAAGAAATTTATGATTATTACTGCAATAAATAAAATTATAAATTATAGGTTATTCATTTTTAAAATAAATTTTTGTAGTGAAACAATCCAGTTAAAAACATCATTACTGCTTTTGAATTGACAAGGCCATCAATATTACAAGGTTACTATCATCACTAAATTAATGCGATCATTCTACCATGAAATTGAAATCGCGCTCGCAAGACATTAAATTTGAAGTGATTTATTCTGATCATTTGTTATTTGTTTTTTATATTTACGTTATAATACTATATTTTTCTCCTTCATCAAACTAAATATGATTGATTTTTAAAGCAAAGTAAAATGTAAAAGAATGATTTCTTCTGCTTTTAATCATTCATTTGAAAACATAAATTATTTTTAATATTTTTCCTTAAATTATAATCAGGATAATGATTCTACACAGATATGAAAGGTTACTAATGATATACATATTTCTTTAAAAAGCTCTTATTAATTACATTCACCATTTAATCGGTAAATTTAATATTGTAACTAAATATTTAACAGTTTCAAACAGTGTCTAAATACCATTACAGTGAATGCATATTTTAAACATATATAGCAAAGATATATAATTTATGTACATAGCTTAAAAAATAAAGTGTAAACGGGTAAGAATATAAATATAAGATAATTTTCATATTCTACGATATCAAAAGCTTAATATTAAATGATACATAAATAATTAAATTCGTCTATAGTTACCTTTTCTGGGACTATATTTTCCTCTTTAAGATATATATATATATATATATATATATATATATATATATATATATATATATATATATAAAGGTAGAGAGAGAGAGTGAGAAATATATATATACAAATATAGTTTAGTTTTTTAAATTTATATATAATAACGTGTAGATTAACAATTTTATCGGTACGGTTAATATGTGGTACGGTTAAAATTAATTTCAGCGCAGTGGAATAATCAAATTTCGTATAAATGTAAAAATAAGATCTCCTTAAGTTGGCATGGGTAACTCGTGTTCAAAACGACAGTACTTTAAAAATCGTCTGCAAATTTGAGGATGAAATGTTCCTATGATCCAAACGATTGTATATATTTTATCAAATATGTTCTCTGGGATTCAAATCTCAGGATTTAAAGGGCTTTGAAATCTTGATATCATAAGAAATATGGACATAAATTTTTCTCTTAGCATTGATATGTTGAACAAAATCATACTTCTGCTACGAAACTAAGTGAAACATGTGTAGATAGCATTTCAGCAAAAACGTGCTTTTATAAGTTAATCTATTTATGTATATGCAGCAGTAATAAATGTGGTACGTAATAAAAGAAAAATATTAGTCGCAGCTTAACTTTACAATAACAAAAGTGTGTTCCTCTATCAGTAGTTTCATAGTATTTCTTATTCGCGTGTTTTTGAAAAAAAAATTGAAGCCATTGCAGTCGTTATAAATTCCACAATAAGAATTCAGGTATCAAGTAACTTTTTAAAATTTCATTTTTAATGAAAGGGTTGTATTATTGTTTTAAACTTGAGTCTGGAATGTAACATTCCCATTCATGTCTATGATTTATGAAACATTCCTTGTTTAATTGTAGCACCTTAGTCCGATTTTATTTACACATGAAGCAAAATTTGATTTTCTTATCAAAAATATCTCCTTTGCATTCAATAATGCTATTTTTCTAGTCACGACACATTTCTCAATAGTTTCTCAACGATTAAATACTGGAAATATTGTTGGCAGTTCACGTTGGTTAATAAACATTCCAATTTTCAAATGACACATATTTCGTTGCATCATATTGGCAAAAAACATGGTTTAAAATAACAATTTCCAATAATTATCTTTCAAATAATGCAATTTTGAAATATTCTCTACCTAAATTTATAATTAATCTATCAAAAGTACTATAACTTTTGAATAAATATTTTTTTTCTTATCTAACGTTCAAAATTTCTTGGATGAATGCTATAAAATTAATCACAAATATTTATAAAAAAATCTTTGGCATGTAAATAGTTTCACTAATTGGGAAAACAAACTTAAAATTAAATTATTTCATAAACTTAATAATTTTACATGAAAGATCATGCATATGTATGAGCTGATTTGAATACCTTTAAGCAAAACACCTTACAAAAATATAAAAATATAATAGAAATAGACTTGCCAATTTACTCCTTACTTCATCTAAAAAATATATTGTTATATATAAATTCAGTGTAATTTTTTCCTCTTATTACGGCATACTACTTAAGATTAAATATTAAAATTTAAAACTCATTTTACAGAATAAGTCAGAAAACTATCACACTGAATTTGTACATATGAAATAAAATTAGAAAACGAGTAGCAAATTAACTTTGTTAAAATTATGAGAGAAGTTTTCTTTAATTATTAATTTCAGCATTATGAAATGTGATGAAAGTAATGTTATTTTGCAGACTCCCTTGATAAAAATTATAATACAGATTATAATGTATCAGACATTGAAAGTAATCAATTGACTCAATGCAGTAATGGCGTTACTCTTAGGGATTCATTAAGTAACCCCTGGTGAAACTAAAATTTAAAATACCTAACCCGGTTAAATATCGTAACAAATCAAAATAATGATCCTGCAATATGTGAGAATTTTCTTAATCGCTGATTTCCGACCATGTGAATGTTAACAAGTTTCGTGGGATAACATGACTGTTAATTTCGAGAAACTAGATTCACTATTCATCATGGCATTTTACTGACAAAATATTAAGAAAGAAAATTGAAAAAATGAATTATTACTTTTCTCGCAATAAATTGAAGTCAATTCATTTTATAAATCTTACGACTGCGAAGAACATTTGCAGTAGCAATAGTTTTCTTTAGTGACTGAAAAATTAACATATTAATCGAGAATCTAAAAGCTCTTCTAATTATATTCTTAAATTTCTATTTATTCCTTATTGGTACTTAACACGCAAGCAAGAATTGCGTTTCGTGTGAGAGAAAAAAAAATGTGGTGACCGCTTACTTGGAATGTGCGTTACAGCGAATCGTAATATAGATTTTATTCGAAAGGAATCATTTTTGGGGGATATATTAGTAGACATTTAGATAAGCCGGATATTATAAGTTCAATTACAATTAATTAGTCAATTTAAATCATTTTTGGAACTTCATAAATGAAAAAATGGTAACTGGGAAAACATCGTTTTTGACAAATGTTATTTACATAGATTTATTCAGAGTAATCAAGTTTAAAAATGTATACCACGTTGAAATTAGTAGGTAATGACATGTTTTGTATATAGAAGATAAAATATAGTTGTCCATATATTGAAGATAAAATTTCAATATAACGTTTACTAACTTATTTCACGTTAAAAGTCCATTATATTTCAGCAGAAGTTAAAAAACAAGCATATGATAGCAGTCAACAAAGATATCAGTTTCACAAAATGTAAGGTTAACTATATAATAAAGTCACACAAATAGGTGAAAGCATTAGAATGATATTTTGCAAAAAAAATTTCAAATGTATACTGTTTAAGGTATGAGTATTATATGCGGCATGTAACTTAGGATCTGATGTATCGAAAACTTTTTCCTGTGTAAAAATATTTTATAATTTTTACTGGCTTTAATAAATGGCTTATATGCTATAAAAATCATATAGATAAGGAAAAGTTGCTAAAGCACATTTATCAGGAAAAATATAGAAAGTAACTATTGCAATTATAATTACACAGTTGGCGCCACCTTAAACGCAACACACTGAAGGAAGCATGCAAATAACATGAAATTTACAGCATGCATTAGTGGAGATGAGATACGCAAATGATTAGAATTTCAGGGCAGACGCGCATCACGAGCTCCTGTGGCGCCATTTCAAAGTGCTATTTAAGACTTGGAGATTTCGATGATTTCAAGCTCGTCAATTGTTTTTGTTGTGGTTTTTTCAAAAATACGATTAATTATTGTATTACGATTAATTATCGTATCACGTAGAAAACAGTGATCATTTTTAATCAAGTATCCGAGTTTGACAGAAGAAGGATAGTGGCCTACAGAGATTGTGGATTATCTTTCAGGGTAATCAGTAATGCGGAAGAAACCAAACAACTTTAATGCGGGTATGAGATCGTTGGATGCTGGATTGTATGACAAACCGACGTGTTAGATCGTATCTACCTCATCTACCAACCACTTAACGTGATGGCAGGTAAATTATGCGTATGGCAATGTCAGATCACTCAGCCACATAACCAACCATAGAACAGTACATTCAGTCTGTGAAGCATCATCTAGTGTTTTCACGCACGTAGCATTCGACGTCACTTACAGCAGAATGTTCTGTTTGCAAAACATACATTGCTTCGTTTACCCTTGTCGTAAAACAACAGACATCTGCAGGACAAATGGTGCGATAAAAGAAGTATGTGGAAGTCAGAATGGAATAGAATTGTCTTTACTAATGAGTCAAGCTTCTGTTTACCACACCACGATGGTCTGGTTCGACTCTGGAGACATCGTGGAGAGAGGATTATAAACAGCTGCGTTATACACCGCCACACTTTCCCTGCACCGGGTACTATATTATGGGGCTATAGTGGATATCGTTTTCACACTCCTCTGGTAGGCATTATCGGTACTTTGAACAGTCAGCGCTACATCTCCGAGGTAATGGAGTTAGTTGTTCTTCTTTACCTTCAAAGCTTGCCCACAGTCACATTTCAACAGGATAATGATAAATAATAAGTGGAACGCATTATGCAAGGGTTCTTCCTCAATTGCCAAATTGAATTGCTTCCCTGGCCGGCTTGGTTTTCGGATCTTTCGCCGAATAGAAAACATGTGATCCATGGTTGCTCAACGATTGACCCAGATTATATCCCCAGCTGCCACATCAGATTAACTTTGGCAACGTGTGGAAACTGCTTTGTCTGCTGTACCCCATGAACACATCAAAACATATTTGAATAAATTCCGAGGCGTACGGCAGCGGTGATCTCCAACACTAGTGGATATATTGACTACTGATTTTGACAGGAACCACACTTCACATAAGTCTATAAATTTAATAATTTGATACTTGGTCAATATGTTATCTAGAAAATAAATTTTGTTTTGATATATATTGTCTTTCTTGATGTTGCAGTTTAAGTTGACAGCAGTGTATTACAGTGGATTATAACAATATTTTTAGTGATTTAGACGTCAAATTTGAAGATGATAAGCAAAAGAATGGAAAAGGAACTGCAAATAGTTGAAAAGATGTTAGTTTTTAAATTAATTACGAAAATTCGGAGTTCCCATTGCTGTTGACTGAAACTTGCAAATATTTTCAATAGTCAACAATAAGTTTCAAATCATGTGTCATTAGACAAATTATCAACTTCCAAAATCCAGAAAAATTAAATGGGTTAACAAATGACAGTAAAATTACCCGTCAAAAATAAAAGTAAAATAAATACAATTATGAGCAAGTTTCCATATTATAACTCATAATAAGAAAGTATATAAATGGATTTTTCATAGAGCGTTACTATCAATTCAAATGCAAAGATAAAAAAAGAAGAGGTAAAATACTTTCAAAAGTTAAATCTCTTCAAAAGTTAGAAGTACTAATAAAGGAAAAATAACTCATATTGAGACATGAGAAGCCAGAAACTACTCTACTCCATCCGTAATGTATATATAACAGAATCAGGTGTACTGAAAAAAATCTGAATGCCTTTAAATGTAATTTTGTTTGCACAAAATACAACTATTCATATTTTATTAAAGCATAAATGATATGAGTTTATTTTCTTTATATTGAAATTAAGTGACATTTTTCATTGCAAATAAATGCAGTAACATTCTTCTGATAATAAACAGGTGTTTGAAATGGGGTACATGAAAGAGACAAATGGCGTGTAGAATTGCTTAGACTAATTTTAGGAACGGAGGCTCATTGACGCGAAATGTGTGTGTTTACAGAATCAAGCAATCTCAGTCCAACTTTAGACATATATATGCATACAAATGCTTACATATATATGTAATCCTTATTTATGAAACTCATAATTATTTATGCATTTATGTAGTATATATCGTTCTCTCTTTGCGGATGTTACTATCAAGCATCTCATTATATTCTAATTACGTTACACATCATTTGTTTTAATTAGAAATCAATGACGTAATGGGTGTATTTGAGTTAGACCTTTATACTACTCCAGAATACTTTGAATTGATGGGTAGTTTACATAAATAAATGAAACGAATGGATGTACATAGCTGAAACATGTCTAATTACCCCCTTTGGAATTTGTAGGCTGTTTTTATTTTCAATTGTGTTTCAATTAAGAAGCCTTACTTGAATTTGTTCAACAGTGAGTAATTAAAAATGCATTAGATACATTTTAAATTTATAAGCATCATCAATGAACTCGAATCCAAGATAACATCAAGAGAAATGTCATAAATTCCAAATTATTCAAAATTCTATATTAATATCCATAGTTATATTTGAAGCAAAATTTATATTTAAATGTGAATTTAATTTTTAAAAACTAGTTATTAATAATTTACACAATTTACGCAATTTAGAAATACTTTTCATAAATCCTCAACACAATAACGGAATGATATAATTTTAATACAAAATTCTTACAAACAGATTTTTGTAAAGCGAAATTATTTTAAGTCAGAGGAATTTAAATTAAAATATGAAAAAGGGGGAGTAAACAAAAAATTTAACACTATTTAAATCCATTTTCTAAAACAAGTTTTAGGAATTTCAAAGTCATTCATTGAAACTGCAGTGGCAA
Source organism: Latrodectus elegans (assembly GCA_030067965.1). Lineage (NCBI taxonomy): Eukaryota > Metazoa > Arthropoda > Arachnida > Araneae > Theridiidae > Latrodectus > Latrodectus elegans. The sequence continues at coordinate 41,788,272 of CM057813.1, read as the reverse complement.
AATAAATAAGCAATGTCTTTAAATATTTTATGATTAAAAACTTGGAAACAAAGAAAAGAAATAATTAACACATACTATACTTCCAAAATTAGTTTTTAGCATGATTATTTTAGCAGATATTATGGTAAACATTTCTTAAATTACTGTATAAACGTATGACATTTTATGTATCTGATTTGACATTTAAATATCTCGCAAATTTTACCACGCCCTTATTTGTGATAAAGGCTAAAATCTAATGCATTTCGAGAAAATATCAAATATTTTATGTGAGTATTATATGTATATATTTCAGGTTCTTCTTACATCAGATTCACTGTTCAAAGAGTCTCATTTATTTAATTAATTTTCCCAAATTACCATATATTCGTGCAACTAACGCTTCACATCAAAGCGAGTAATGCATCGCATCTCATAACGGTACTTTGATTTCTCACATGTTATACAGCTTAATATCGCTCGATATTTCCTCCATTTGCATATTGTAAACGGGCTTGCTTTTTCTTGTCGGCAACAATAATTTCCTTAAGTTTAATTAGAGTTTGCAGACATACCTCATCTTGCGAACAACGATCATGCACAGAACGAAACAATAACACATTTCCAGCATCTCCATTCGAGTCGAATGTCATGAATAACTCTGCCAAGACGTGTCGGAGGAGAGTGGCGTCTTTAAGGGATAACGGCGAACTTCGCAAAGCTTTTCGTTTCTTTTGTCTTTTAATTAAGTGCGGTAAGCGCCGAATGTTCGGTGGCTTTTCCGAAAAGCTCATTTTCTGTTTTTCGTGCACAGTTCCTCGAGTAAAAGATTCCTCAGACTCTTTTAAGTATACAAGAGACTTTTACAGTCCTTAGGTACAGCCTTCGGGGGTGGAAGAACCAATTTTAATTAAACGTTGCGAGTGTTACTGAAGCTGTTCGTTATACTTTTTTAGTTGCTGTATTCTTTTCTTCAAGAGAGCTTTAGGGTAAATGTCATGTTCTCCAGAAGGTACCAGAAATAAAGTTTTTCTTTTAAAGAGGGATAATATAGCAAGAGAACGAGCTTCATTATTTTTAATTATCACTGATTTCATGCAGAAAACGAAAAATAATTTTCCTTTGCATTTAGTAAGTGTTTAAATAAATATAATTCCTATAATTCTTTATTTTAAGCATATTTTTTTACTGTTCTGAGAGGGAATGGATTCTTTCACGTTTTTAATTACAAATCCATGCACACCTTTTTGTTAATGTTTCTTAAATATGCTTGAGTTGTAAGGTTTTATTTGAGAATTAATTACTAATATGGTATATAGATCACATTAATAGTATTAAAAATTTCCATCTTATTAAAATAAAATTTTTAGTTGTTAATAAATAATGTTATTTTATATTTTTCATTTAGTTATATTTACTTTAATAAAGTCTATTTTTGTATTCTTTTGAAAAAATATTACATAAGCAATTGAAATGATTTTTAAAAATACTTGCATTATTACAATCATGAAAATAGTCATAATTTACATATGATAGAAATAAATTTTATAATCTTCTTTATAATGATGTTTTTTTTTTATTCCTAAATTTTCTTAGTATTTACGTAAGAAATTTCACAACAAAATTACAAAATGTTAAGATTTTGCATAAAACAACTTTGCATTGCAAAAAGATGAAACTATTTGATGTAAAATTACAAAGCATAAACATGTTCTGAAATTTTAAGTATTTGTCCCCAAGAATTTGACTGAATTTGTAACTATCCTACATTATTTTCTATGAGCCTAGAGATTAGGGCTTCGGCCTTCCATCCGGAAGGGGGGGTTCGATTCCCAATGCCACTGAAGACACACCGAGTACATGTGACATGCATGCTCATTAAATCTGTGGAATTGAAAGTTCTGTGGTCGGTCATTGAGCAGTCACCATGGGCACAATGGTCTGGAGAAAAATTTCCTCCCCCTTCAGATCAATGTGAAAAATTGAGGGTGTTGATCCTCTGGTGGTGCTATCTATCGGAGGTTTTAAAGAGCGTACTTTCACATTCGTGGTGCTCTGATTAAAACGAAAGACGCTCCTTATTGTCTTAAACTCGCATAGCAAAGACATAGAGAGACTGGTTTGTCTAAGTGACTTAAATATCAACAACAGCAGAATAATACAGCTTCTGTTCATCATCTGATGTGGGATACATTAAAATAGAAATCTGACTTTTGACAGAAATATAGACAGTTGATTTAGAGATCAGTGATTTCATGCTTTTCGGAAAGTTGGTACACATAATACGGAAATATAGGGACTAGCTACAAAATTCCTAGCGTTTACCCGTCACTCGCAAATGCATCATTTACCTTGGAATTAGTGCAATTATTATCAATTTTACTTTTTCCAGCCATCATGAATTAGCATGGTGGGTCTTTGAATGCATTGAATATACAACCCCATAACTTTCAGTTATAAGAAAGATTTCTTTCTAATCAGAAAATTTCCTTAATGTTATGTTTTTTTGGCAGCACAAACTAAGCGTTTTTGCGTTACCAAAAAATATGCAGTCATTTTTTAACTTGTGTTTATGGCCATCACATAATTGCTTAATTGAGGCAAAATTTGAGCAACATGTTGACTATGAAAATCTTATACCATAGAGGGTTGAATTATCCTATTAAATTGGAAATTATCGTGTTAAAATTGCTTCTGAATAGTTAGTGAATATAAGAAATATGGTTAAATAACGTTCTTATTTCATATTACAAAGCTATAATTTCCACATCAATACATTAATAAGGGCCATATATATATATATATATATATATATATATATATATATATATATATATATATATATATATATATATATATATATATATATATATATATATATATATATATATATATATATATATATATATATAAAGTTTATCTTTATTATATGTTTTAATTATTTTATGAGTTATTAAGCATCCCAATATGTCAAACATTTCATTGATCCCTACATGTCATTTTCATCTACGTATTTCTGATAACAGATTTGATTCTGACATCTCTTTTTTCCATTTTACAATTCGGGACTTGATTTTTGTAGATATTCAATGCATTTTATCATAGATTAAGTAAATGTAACGGAAAATATAAATAGAAATACAAACATGAAGTATAAATTAAATGAAAATGCAAAATTACTTTAAACTCAATTTACTCAGAATATTTTAATTAAATATGCTAATAGTTATAAGGAATAAAATTTGACTGTAAGTTTTTTGCCAAATATACAGATTAAGTAAGTAAGTTTCAGGATTATTTATTGTAATATTTTCAAATGATTCGTCAGAATTCATCAATGCTTTTAAGAAAAATTAACAGTGATTTTTTTCTAATTTCTTAGTAAAAATCCTGAATTATTTAAAATTTTGCAACTTTGATGAAAAATTCAGTACATATTGTATTTATTTTTAAAAGAACATTAAGATTTTGTTGACATTATAATTAAAAAAAAACACGAAGAATAGTATGTTGTTAGTGTTGTTGCAAACTGTGTTTAATGAAAACAATTACTTAACAAACCAAATAATTTCAAAAGTTACCACTGAGAGTTAAAAGTTTCTTATGAGAGCAAAACTCAAAATGTAGTATAAAAGGAGAAAATGCTGACACCTATTTTAACTTCATTTAATCCCAAAACAAAAAGATTCAAATCAAATTCAACAAAATTTTCTTAATAATATGAAGATTACCTTATGACAAAATATTGAAAATTCTAAAGTATTCTACATCAATTATTTTAGAAACGCAGAAAGTTTGTGAAAATAACATTGTAAATACAACTAACGGTATACATTTCACTAAATTATTCTTTTAAGTAAAATTTGACATCTTCTATTAAATACATTAATAAAACGTTTAAAAAAAATTTAATATACGTATTTTTTTTCCTTTTTTGACGCATAGGTTTTAATAATCCTAAGTCTTAGGATTAATAAAAAATGTCTGATGCATAAAAATTATGCAGTTATTAAAAGATAAAATTATTTTTTAATTTATATTTGTTTATCTTTATTACTCAATCGCTGATAACAGTATAGAAATTAAATTAATTTTGTAGTAGCTTTGTTTTTAACACAATAAAAATAATGCAATAATAAAAGTTTATAGTAATTGATTAATAAATGGTTTCTGTTGTTTGATCTATGTATTTAATTCAGGCTTTTTAACAGAAAAATTTTAGTTTTTTTTAGCATATAATTTTTTATTGGTATTGTCCACTATTATTATTAACCAAAAATGTTAAACTCCCTTGAATACTTAATCAAAAATACATTGAATATTGTCCATACATGAAAGTAATCTCTTTTTATATTAAAATAGAAACGAAATTTTTTAGAGTTGCATAAAATGATGACAGTAAAAATCTATAATGATTTCTATTTTCAAATCGAAATATTACATAAATGTTGTTTCTTTTAATGTTTCCATACACACAATTTGAAGAAAAAGTTTTAAATAAAAATATTTATTTTTACAGCATGTAAAAGAAAGTGCTACTAAATATATTAAAGTATAAACGAAGGTATTTATTAAAATAATTGTAAATGAACACGTTTACCGAGAGGAAATTTTAACCCTTTCAAAATAATTATATTCCCTAGAGTATATCACACACATTGTTCTAATATTATTTCTGTAATTAAAAATTAGTTATATTTATTCCTAAATTATTAAAAATGACTTCGATATTTAAAGTAATCAGCACGCTAATTCATTTGTAACAAGTGTTTTTTAAAATTAGTTTTCTGAAAAAGATAGCTCAGGGTAAATTATTTAATGTATCTCTTTAATTTATAAGACATCTCCTTAATATATAAGACAAATAACCTCCTTTCCATTTATTGGAAGATTTGTGAAATTATAGATATATTTTATTATTGAATTAAAATGTCATAACTCTTTAATCTAAAAACAATGTTAATTTTTTATAACTTCGCAAATAAAATTCATCTCAAATATTTAGAATTCGGGGCATAAAGCAAAGCATTAAAAATTAATTGAAAAACACTTTTTATTGAAATTTTTACTGGGATTGAATTCTAATTTATTGTTCACTTTTAATATACTTCCTCAACTTTCTTTAGCCAAACTATGTTACATGCTTAAGCGTTTTATATTTTATTTACAAATAGCAATGACATTTTATATCTTTCGTGCGAGATTATTTTCTTTTAGCTAAGATGTATACATTGGTTTCATTTCACAATACTGATATTTTATTTGTTATTTACTTGGCTTTTAACGTAAAAGCGACAATCTCTGTTGCACAGCTGGACAAAATCCTTATTTCTTTCGCATTATATGTTTTCATAAATAAGAGTTGATGCCAATAAGACGAAATTGATTTTGAGAATGTGTTCTTATATTTCTGTGCTTATGTATTTATAACTTTTAAACTAAATTGTGTGTGTGTGTGTGTGTGTGTGATCTGAAAAATGAAATAAATTCTATTCTCCCAGTTTTATAAACTCAACTTGGGAAACGAGTTTTCTTTAAGCTAACTGAAGTAAGAAAACTGGAAAATGCACTTATGATTGAACATTTTTTTAAATATATTAATAGAAAAGTAAGAAAATTGTTGATTTACAAAAAATAAAACAGATGATACTCAATAAAATAAATAGGTTTTACTATTTAACCATTTTAAAAATTTTCATTAATTAAAAATTGGTTTTTCTTCTAACCACTAAGCATCAATTTAGGTAATATACTTTTTATAGAAAAACTCATACTGATTTCATATGAACTCAATTTCAGTTTTATTTTAAGAAATCACCTTTATAATTAAGGTATTTATTTCTAACTATTTTTTATTATGTAGAACATTTCTTAACTGGGAAAACAATATTCAATTATGTAAATTTTAGGATTAATAAAGTATTCAATTCTTTAACTTTGGTAAAAATTTTGATAAACTTTTAATAATAGGTAAAATTTAATATAGTAAAATCTATTTAAAACATTCAGTAGAAAATCAGAAACTTTATGATAACAAGGAAATTTATGCATACTATTGTATGTTGCAAAAATTTTAAAATTTCATTTCATTTATTAAATGTATAAAATTTTATTAAAAATGAATAAAATATTGAGTAAAAAATTAATAAATGCTAAAAAATTAATATTATGGAAGAAATTATGAATGTACCAATATTAAACTTAATGCCATTCATAAAATTTTTTGTAAATATTTTTATCAGTTGAATTTTAATGTATAAAATAATATATCATCATAGGCATGCATTGAATATTTTTAAACTTTTAAATATAATATTGAGCATAATTACACTTACAAATGTTAAAATATATTAAAACTTATAATTTAACTTTCATATTTTAACTTGTAGTAAAATCAAAATTAAATACAATGTTTAGGTGTTCTTTAATACCACTTTACCAAAGTAAAAGTAAATATTTTTCATACAAGTTTTCATTAAAAAAAGTAAGATATTCTATTGCAACACGTCTTAATAGTTTTGATAAAATTCCATCAAAAATTATTTTAAATAAACAATAATTCTTTATAAATGAACTTATTAAATGAATAATAAATGAATTTGCATGTAACAAAAAGAGATAGTTCTTCATAAAAAATTTTTATGTAAAAAAAAGTATTCCGGCAAAATCACTTCAAAGTCAATAATAGTTCTTGCAGAATTCTGTCTGAAAACCACCATCAAATAAGTATATGTAATACCGAAAAGTACAGTTCAAAAGAAAGGAGCGTAGAAGATATATATATATATATATATATATATATATATATATATATATATATATATATATATATATATATATATATATATATATATATATATATATATATATATATATATATATTTGCTGTTACTTTTTCTTAATTTTTTTTTTATCTATTTATCATATATAAAACTGCTAAAAGTATCATATTATTTATTTGCTTTACTTTCGTATTTTTATGATGTAAATGTAACACGCATATTATTTGAAAGGAGATCTACCAAAAAATATTAAATAGTAAAATTACAATTTTAAAATTCTCTTATAAAGTATAATATAACTGAAATAAATGGTGATATTTAAGATTATGATGCATTTTCTTTGAAAACGTAATTTAATATAATTTTGATTCAATAATGGTATATTGAATATTATCCATTTCAAAATAATAGGATTTATTTCAAATGTAAGAATATATCAATTTAACAATCACTGAAACAACAGTCTAGTTTTGCTAATAATTCAATATGCTTATAGCAAAATAGCGATATATTAATATAAAAGCAAAGATAAATAAGAAATGTGGTATGCAAATAATGCTTTCCTGTTTTTGTATTTTTCTTATCCAAAATTATTATTACAGCAAAGATTTCAGGCAAATTTCTCTAATCTGTTAATAATATGCTCTTTGTATATTATACTAACATATTTAGCTAAATTACTCATAATTATTCAATAAATTCTACAAGCAATGCACTGACGATAACTGAATATTCATAGCCTAAAGATTAGAACATAATTTAACAATATCATAATTTAACTACCTTGCTTTCTGGGAATTATCTGAGAATAAACATATCTTACAACGGTAAACACACAGTTACAATCACTTTATTATGAATTCCAATTTAAACATAGAAAAAGAACCGATAAATTTTTGTAGCGGATATTTTATCTTTGCTGTAGAAAGTTTTTGATGTATTCGATTTCAATGATGTTATTTAATATGTATTTAATTTATCACCTTTATTCTTTTGATTACATTGATATATTTTTCCTTTATATGAATTATATTTCCTTTCCAATCCAATAATTATTCAATAATTGATAGACTTTATTTAAATATGCAAATTAAATCAAATGAATTTTTCCACATTTTTCTAACAGAACATTTTCAAGATATATTTTAAGTTATATTTAACTCTGTATACAACTTGAATGTATTGAGTTCTATATTTAAACTATATATTCGTCATAACAATATAATTCTCTTTTATCTTTGCAAGCACTTGGAGAAATCCTTGTATTAGCTTATTATCGTGAAATATTGCACCAAACTCGTAAAGTTATTTCAGAAATAGACTTTTTACAAGTTTCGGATTCTAACATTCTAGAAGAACTTAGGGAACAAAGAATTTGTGATGTCAGCTGAATCACCATCCGTCCTTGCAAATAGAAATAATCCCTACTATATATTTGAGAATAGCTTTTGATTTTCATTACGGTCCTAGTGTAGCGTTGCTGCCCAAAAGAGACGTGCAAAAAGAGCAACAACCTATGACAGTTCAAATCTTTTTTTTCAGCATTTTCAATAATTCTTTCAGTATTTTGTATTGTGTATGAGATTTCGTCTTTTGTATTACATGCATATAAAAGTGAGTTAATCATGTTATACATCAATATATATTTAAAAATATTCATATTTAAAAATCACTAGAAAATACTATAAAAAAGATTTTTTTACACAAAAATATTTTATAATTTTTTGTGTCACTTTTAATTATGGTAAATAGAAATATAGTGTTACATATATATCTCAGAAGCACTTATACGTAATAATACTTTGTAGAAAATAGTTTAATAAATTTAAGGAATGTGAAGATCCCTTTGTGGATAAATTTCACTATGTGAAAGAATATCAGGTCAAATTAAATCAATATTTTCATGTTCAACAAGATCATTTCTACTATTAATTAAATGCATTAAATAAACACCTAAGTATTTTAAAACATGGAAAACATTAACAGATTATCTTGACATGTACATCATGTGATGTTTAAAGTATTTACTGAATCATAAGGCGAAGCAATGTGTTCATATAATCCTATAAAAGGGTATTAAAGACAACTTTCTTAAAATGCAATTTAGTAATGGCAAGTTGTTGATGCATATGTTTGATACCGAATTAGCTCAATGCCTAGTTAAATTTATCTTGAAGGGTAAAAACTGTAAGCTTTAAATATATTCTGCCTTAAATCACAATAATTCTTTTATATTATCAATGATGTTTCGTTGATTATCAGTATATACTATGCATTTCTTGTATTTTCTAACTAATAAATAAATAAATAAATGTTCAAATTGTTTTTAGAATTAGCATGAAATGACGTATTGAATTTTTTTTCTTTTTAAATGAAGTAATTAATGGATTTAACATAAAAAAAATACTCAAACACAATGTTTTCACTTTCTATAGTGCTAATTAAAGCTCAACAACTGTATATCCCCTTATAATTTTCTATTGTTTCATGACTCATCATGAGATGAGTTGAGTTAAATTACTGCTTCTTTATCGCTGATTAAAGCTCTTTTTGACTTATTAAGCGAAATTTCCTTAAGTGCCATAAGGATTTCCCTTAATGTGACTTTGAAAGATGAATCAGACCGACCGAAATATTTTTAATGAGTGAGACAAAAAAAGTTGAAGAAACAAATAATACACATGAAAAGTATTTAATGAATGACACATAGATAGAAATTTATTCTTAAATAAATCATGTTATGATCATAATAGCATATTTTCATCAAATCAGTTTAATGCATTTTAATCTCCCTTGTTTTTCATAAAAAAGAAAATCCTTTTAACATTCTATTTAAAGTAACAATATGATTTAAAAAATCTCATAAATTCAGAGATTAAGAAAGGAGAAAATCACTATATATATTATACATTTCATAAATTTACTTCATATACTTATTCTATATTTAAATGTTATATTTCATAACTAATCTTACTGAGTATTTAAAACCTGTTAGTATTCTTAATAATAAATTTTCAACTTTTGAAGATAACATGAAAATGTTGTTTCAAATAAATATTTAGTTCAACGATCGCATTTAATAAACGCAGATAATTTATAGTCTGGGAAAGCACTGATATATAGTTTGATCAAGAAAAAAAGAGACAGCATTATAAATGAACCAGTGATCACAGGTTTAACATTTTGAATTCACAATTCCAAGGTTCAAAAGAACGTTAGAGAAGTATATAACTGTCTGTGGATAGTCAGTTTCATGTCAAAGCACTTAAAGGTATTTAATGCATGCGTTCAGAGCAGAATAATGTTCAGTAGAATAAATTTTAGTAACAAGTAATGAGCATAATTCAGATATCTACAATCAAATAATGTTTAATTACCATCAGTACTATTTAGAATGAACAGCTGTAAATGATTTGCTAAAGAGCTTTTACTATAAAATAGATATTAGTAACAGATCAACATAGAATATAATGAGCAACAACATATTACTCATGGGTCAAATGTTATCTAAAATACACGTTAGTAGATAAAATGTATACCGAAGATTATTTTTATAATGATGTTACCATAATTCTTTAGACCAACAAACATTTATTGAGTATGACAAAGGAAAAGAAAAAAAGTGCAATAATATATTCAACAACAATATTTATCATTTAACTAGCCTCAGTGACAAAATGAGGCTAGGGTTTTAAGCCCTCATTAAAATTTTTAAGAAATTTATGATGAAAGTTGTGATTCTTTTCATCTAATCTATTATTGATTGAGACAGTTCTAATATCATGAAATTAAAAATATCAAATTAATTTTTAAATTCCATTAAACTATAGCTGTGTTCAATTATATGAACTTATTACACATTTTGAAAGTTTTGAACACAAAAATTAATGAGATTAAATTCTTTAAGTATTCTCAAAACAGAACAGTCTATTAAAGTTGGATTACTTTTGTCTGAATTATAGATTGTATAAGACATTCTAAGGAAGTACAGAGATCCTGTTTTACCACTACGGGAATCTGAAGACCTATTTCGCGTAGACTGATCACCAATTCCAAAATTGTGAGTGGTGATGGAAATGAGCTCACAGATAAGCTACCCCAAAAATGTTCAATAATAGGAACTGAAGATGCCTGTACGAAAAGGATTTGGTTTGAAAATCATATTCACTCTTTTCAATGTCGAACATATCTGGGTATGTGTTCGGAAGAATTTTAGCATAATAGATTTATATATATATATATATATATATATATATATATATATATATATAATATGACTGAAATTCATCAGCAAGAGCACTTCGATAATGAACCCATATCATTACCATTATTCTTTCACCATGGGAAAGTTTGCGCGAAAACAGTACGATGATATCGCATCAGAAGACATCAGAAAAACCATCATCATATGATCATCATCGATTCTCCATACATAAACATGACAGTCATTTTGAAAAGGGTGAATGTGGATTCATTAGATCATATAAAATTCTGCATCACTGTGGAATGTGGTCTTTACGATTTCTACGCAATTAACGTCGGTTATAAGTATTATGAATCTTACACCAATGTGATGTCACCACGGGCCTCCGAACGGTAATTCTAACAAAAATACTTTTATCATGCAATGCCCCCTTCAAAAGTTCTGTTAGAAATACGAAAATAAAAGGGATTGTTGAGATCGGATTAAGTCTGTGCATAATTATTTGTATTTTGAGCTTAATATTACCTTCAACTACCATCTCTCGCCATCTGTACACTTGAATATTCAGTCATTGCTGTTCTCAGCTGACATCGATTTTCATCTTTTATTACTCATAACCTAAAACAATAGTGAGACTTTCATCACCAAGATCTTTATTTAAGTTGAAAGCTTTAAATATTTTTTAATTATCATTTCTCATGAGAAATTCCGTTTTGAGATGTAGTTTTTCTCAAAGCAGAAAATAAACGCATGTAACTCTTATAGCATCTATAGACAATGTAATAAGTGTTTCTTTACCCCTGTTACAAAAACTAATTCTGCGCCCAACGGCGTGCTTTTCTTGCAGCAGTGAGGAAAGCAGCATTTCCATACTTGTTAATATAATTATCTGTATTAATTCTATTAAAATTGTTAAGATGATTTCAAATTTTATTTAAGAATTTACTTAATTGCTTAGATAAAATTTCTTGAAGATATTCCCCTACTTTTTAATACTGAAATGAATTTATTATACTAAAATATTGTTCAATATTTGAGCAATGTTTAAGTATTTAATTGCGAAAAGAATTTAAAAATAATCATGGAAGGAAATATATTGATAGTAATAACACTTAGGAAGCTTTAATAATTATAATAGAGAGAGTTTAGAGAACTCAAGAAATGTTTTAAATATACAATTTTATAAGCATAATTACTTAAAAGTGTTTTTAAATTAAAGCGTGATCCTGAATGCAATAAGTATTAATGACAATTAACATTCTCATTTTTTTAGTTTATTCAGCTCATAGGACATCATCTCTTTGTTGCTCTTTCATGAGGATTATATCACTCATTAACTTATAAAGGAGTTTTGTTCGAATAAATACTAAAAATTTATATATGACCTACAAACTCATGTATATTTTAGAAGTTCTATTATTAGCAAAGCTTATATAAAACGTATATAAGCGTTTAGCCCTATAAATCTAATAATTAATACAAATTACGATAAAATCATTATTTTATGAATAAATGATAAAATTACTAACTATGCCACAAAAAACACGAATATTTAATATTTATTGATTACCCAAAAATATAGATTAAAATTAATTTTAGATTCAGTCAATTGGTACTAAATAATAAATGCGAAATATTCTATGCTATCTGAAGTTAAATTTCTTTTATATTAATAATACATATTGTAAAAAATTATATATATATATATATAATATATATATATATATATATATATATATATATATATATATATATATATATATATATATATATATATATATATATATATATATATATAAATATATATATATATAGATAGATAGATATAGATATTTGTATTAAAAAATAATACTGAAAACGCAATTTAGGATAACTCTTAAGTATTCAGATTCAGGTTTAAATAATCTTTTCGAATTATTTTTATTTGAGAGGAGAGAGTATGTATATAAAAAATCAAACTCATTCCAGAATTTGTATAATAAATGAAAAAACTTATGAATTAAAGAAATATGAAACAACCATAATGAAGATGCTCTATGAAAGAAGAGAAATAATGAAATAAACAAATTACAAAAGGAAAATAATGAAATAAGCAAACTGCGAAAAAGTAGAAAGAAAAAATGAAAAAATAAGAATTCAGAAGAATTGGTCAATTTTTTTCCAAATAAATGCAAAAGAATGTACAAAATTTTGAAATACTTTTATTGAATTCCTATCTTGTTTCTATCAAAAGTATAACTATATTCCAAAACTATTTTTTTATAAAAATATCTTAAAGTTTAAAAGAAACTATTTAAATTGTTTTTTTAACGGATATATTTTATAAATACATTCTTTTTTGCATATTTACTGCATTAGTGAAATCCCTTCCAAAATTTTTTCCTCCGATGATTCGACTCAATATCACAGCTGGTATTTTCGTGTTTTTCTTTGTCATTATCATTTCGGATTCTTACGCGCCGAATTTTATTCACTCCCCTTCCAATCCAATTCCTCTTACATCACGGTTCAAACTGCGGATGAATATAAACCCAAGCTTAGAATTCAACCATGATGGATTGTCTTCCATTCTGTTTTTTCCTTCCCACATTCTTTATTTACTTATTTTTCTCTACTTTTATTCGTTTTTCATTCGCATCATTGCTGTTTCGTTCGAACTTGAATTGCAGATTTTAAAATCGGACGATAGGAGCTTGACCAGATTTGAAGCACTTGATATATCGCTTTGTTTATTTACTTGACTTTCTTCGTTGCGTGTTTACTCTGTAGGTAGAAGTGGCTTAAATAGATCTCAACAAAACTACTCGGTAAACACAGACAGATAAAATTTAAATACTTTTTATTCACAAATCCATAGGAATTTTACTTTTTCATAAAGATCTGATTGATTTCGAAATATTTTGCATACATAAGATTAATTCTTCAGTGTTTTTCTACATATACAGTTTACTAGAAATGTATGAATGAAAAATAAAATCTATTGGCTAAAGAAATGAATATACTCCGAATTTAATTAATTATGCAATCGCAAGTAAAATTTCACACCTTGATTTTTTATGCTATTATTTTGCAATATATTCAGACTTTAATGTTAAATAACTGTTTTAATTTTAAACCCAATTTTGCATCTAAAATAAAATTACCAAAATATAGTTAATATAATATTTCATAAATTAATACTAGATGAAGAATGATACATAGAAAATACTAAATGGAAAACAATACATTGAAAATATTTAGAAAATTTAAAAGAAAAGTATCAAAAATATATAAAATGGAACGAAGTACCAACATGGCCAGCTTTGCCAGGGGGTGTTGAACACATTGGCACAAAGTATGGCTTTTCTACACTGGCCCAAGACATAGTCTTAAAGAGGCCAGTACACCCCAAAGCCACACTAAGAGTTCAAACCAAAATATCAAACTAGAATACAAGAAGTTACTTCTTGTTTCCAGAAAGAAGTTACTTCATGCTAAGTTGCATGAAAAAGTTTCTACAAGAAGTTATTTCATGCGATAAATTTAATCTAAAATATATAAGCCAAAATCTATACTAGAAAATTTAATCTAAAATATATAAAATAAAAAAATATTGCCAAAATACATATAATTTATAATAATCAAATCCTCATCCAAATACATGTTCAAATCTGCAAGAACCGCACCAAATAATATATTTAAGCCAAATAAATACATAAGTTAATGACTAAGTGTAAACACTATTGGCATTTCAAGCTTCTTATAAGACCTTTAAGGCTTGGGTGACCCTTCTGTAGTATAAAACTACGCCTTACTTCACTCTTATAAGCAATGCTCTACTCGCCAAATAGTGTTTAATAAATTTAGTTTGAATGAAATTATGAGTTAGAATAATTTTAGTCTATTTATTTATTTATTGATGTTGTTTAAAGTATTACATATATTGTATATTCCATTAAGTTGATTAAAAATGAAATTTTTAAAAATTTTAATTGAAGGGTTTGAATTTCAGAAAATTAGTTTATTTACTTTAAAATTAAAATTATAAGTTTTATCATATATGTCAGTAAATGTGTGGTTATCTCTTATCGTAATTGAAATAACTAGAAATTCAGTTTTTAAGTTATCAGTATTAGTTTTAATTAATTTTAAATCCTCGGGATATATATTATTGTAAAGTTTATCAAATTCAAGGCAATTAAAAATTATAAAATCGTTAATGTATTGGTACGTAAAATGCATTTGTATTGTAAATGCTTTTTCGTAATAATTTAAAAATAAATTTGCTTATATACTTGAAAATTTGGAACCATGGGGAATGCCGTTAACTTGTAAATAAATATTTTCTCCATACGAAATATAATTATTATAAATACAAAATAAACTAAAGTCTTTCCAATAATTTATATCGATATTCAATATTAAATTAAAATCATAAAAATAAAACATAATAATATTAAAAAGTTTTTCAAGTGGAATACTTGTGAACAATTCTTTGAAATCATAAGTAGAAACAACATTAATTTTATTGGCAGAAATAAATTCAATAATAGGTTTATTATTCTTAATTATCCATGTATTATTTGAATTAGTAAAGTCATTTAAAATTATATTTAAATATTACGAAAATAAATTACAAAGTTTGTCTGCATAAATTCTGCATCCACAAGTAATAAACCGAAATTTAACACGGTTTCTATAGAATTTCGGATATACAGTAATATATGGAATTTTAAAATTTATATTTTTAATTTTGAGTATTTTAGCAAATGCAAGAATTTTTTTTAAATATTGTTGTTTTGTTTGAATAAATAATTTTGTAAGTAGTTGAATTAGATATTTCTTCATTTAGTAACTGGTAGTAAAATCTTTTACATATAAAAGCATAATTATTTGAAGTTTTATCTATGGGAGTAATAATGAAAGGTTTTTGTATTTTTTTACATACTTTTTTAGATATTTTTTACTTATTCCTTTAAATTTTAAATTATTTACATCTGTTTCAAATTTGTAGTAGAAATTCCATTTCCATTGTGAGAAAAATTCTATTGGAATCGAATAATAATTAGAGGTCTTAAAAATAAATTTATCGATATCATTGACAAAAAATTTAAGAATTTGTTTATGGTTATAATAATTAACTGGTCGAAATTTAGTACCTTTATTAACGATATTTTTCAACTCATCATTCAATATGATATCAGTATTTCCGGTAATTATATGTCCAAAGTTATTGCATTTCGGGTCATTACAGAAACCATCGGCATTTTCTTTATTAACATTTATATTACTACAGAATTTATTATAGTTAAAGATATGTCTGCCAGATGGTAAACCATATCGAAAAGTACATTTACTTTCATTATTATTCCATTTTATATATATTTCGTATTAAATTAATTGTATTGTACAAAAGAATTTTTATATATTTTTGATATTTTTGTTTTAAATTTTACAAATATTTTCAATGTATAGTTTTCCATCTAGTATTTTAGTATTTTCCAAATGTTTCCAATGTATTGTTTTCCATTTAGTATTTTTTTTCAATTTTCAATGTATCATTCTTCATCTAGTATTAATTTAATATTATATATATATATATATATATATATATATATATATATATATATATATATATATATAAACAATAATTAGATTTATTCAGTGCAATAAAAAGTAATGTGAAATGATGAATGTTCATAATGCGAATGCATCAATTAAAGGTAGAAATGTAGCCATTAATGTGTTATTTAAAGAAAATAAAATATTCTTTTTAAGTAAGAATTAAATTAATTGTATTGTACAAAAGAATATTTTACCAAGATTACTATAATTTTTAATTTATAAAATATAGGATAATATAAGTAATGTCAACTGTTATATTAATTAATTTTCCCCATTATAAGTGTTAAATTTTCAATATTTCAATAATATTTTCATTAAAAAATAAATAGAACTCTGTATTTGATAACGTAATCCATTTGTGTTCAAACTAAAACTGAGCAGATATATTTATTAATTTGCAGTTTATGATATTTCTTACCCAATATGTTCACCCAAAACATAATTATTTGGTGATCTTTTTATTCACATCTAGAGATACGCACTGACGACCCGAGGCATGCCAATTACATGAAATATTTCTACAGCATAAGAGAGTTGTTTTGGAATTGAAAGTGATCAATGCATACGATTGTACTCATTAGTAAAATGAAACAAATTGTACAATTTACGATACGTAAAAACTGGATTTACATATTTAGGGACACATATGGGTTCACACATAAAATATCACTGTAAACTTGCATGTGAATGAAAGGTTTCAGTCTCTTCCGCAAAAGATAATGATCTTCAGGTCATGTGGGCATCCATTAGATAATTATATCTGGTTTGGTAAAATATGTTGCTTAAAAGCATTCATATGGAAATATGAGGCCAACGTGACGGTTAAATAATCATGATTATAGTTTCATGTTTGGAAATAATTGTTAGGCATCTGATCTTTCCTATTAGAATCAATTAGTGAAAATTGGAAACGTTATCCTTTTGACTACAAATGACGTTTCAAGCTGCCATTTGTTGTCTATCGGAGAGCTGCAGGAGACCAGATGTGGTTATAAATTATCAAATATCAAAAATTACTTTTATTTACCATAAAATGTTTTGTTTATGAAAATTGGCATAACATGAAAACATCTTCTGTGAAAATAAATGTTTTTTAAGTCAGTTTATCCAAATATTCTTTAGTCAGCTTTATTTAAAAAATAAAAAAATATCTCTAATTGTTAACTGTTATGTAAAATTAATTAATAAAATATAAATTCATTTATAATATGAATTTTAAAAATACGTTGCAAAATTTACTTTTATAAATAATATTTTATAAGTTTTTCCTTTATCGCAAATTTACACATGAAAGAAGTATGTTTTTATTTCATTTAATGAGTATACACCTTGAGGTCTTACATGACAGCTTTTATTAATAAAAAGAAAAAATTGGTATTAATTTTGTTTTCAAAACAAATAATAAACAAAATATATAATTTGAAGGTACCAAATTGAATATACATATGCTCCCTAAATTTAAGAAACTACATATTTTTTTAACCTTACTATAAAAAGCGGTACTAAAAATAAAATTGAATTTATATAAAATGATAAAAACTATTTTACTTAAATTTATGCAAACAAGCTAGTTACTACTCTTTTTTATGGAAAAGTAGAGGTATATATGAGTGAGAGAAAAATATGAAAACACCAGGCTTCCAAAATTACACGAGTAAATATTGCTGATTTTCTGTTTTTATCAACAGATTTGTTGACCATATTTAGTGGGATCCCGAATTATCTGCAAGCAACAGTTTACCCGATTCGTTAAGGTGGCTCGGATGGATGGAAAAGATGATAATACGTACTGGTCCTGCTAGACGTCTTAATATGTCTGTCAGCGTGGTCCAATATTTATGGAATCAATATTAAATCGAAGTTCCTATGCTTAAAAGACAAATTCCAGGCTGACCAGGCAAGACCATTCAATATCACTTTTGTCACGAAACAGAAATATTTCTGCGAAACAACTTGTTGCAGAACACTGTAACATCAGGAAGAAGAATATCCGCTAGTACGGCACGAGGACGTCTTCACCATACAAGTTTCTATGCAAGTTGAACAGTTGTGTGTGCCTCTAACGCAGGACGACAGAGGAAAACCTGCTTATACTAGATAGAGAACGCCTTTCCTGGACCAGACAGCGAAGGGCTTCCGTACTTTTAACAGACAAGTCAAGATACACACGAGAAAAGATTCAAGACATGTGTTGTGATCTGGATTGAGATATATGTGCTTTTTTAAAAAAATGACTAATATTCAAGCTGAAAAACTAATCTTATATGTTTGCAAATGAATTACAAATATTCATGCTATTCTCAGACTTAAAGTTGGATTAACTTATAAAATATCGAAAACAATTGTCATTATATCTAGCTATTGTTTTTTCGATATTACCAGTAAAAGTCCTATTAATAATTTTAAATAAAAAAAATATTTCATTGTAAATTTATTAAGAGATGTATAGCTGGGAAGAATCTTATTAAAAAACTATGCTCAACTTAAATAAAATTTCCTCCAAATAAAATATTACATTGTCCACCAAATAACAAAATATGCAAAATGCATATATGGACGTGTCATTTCTGTGCAGTTATTGTTAATCAATAGACAATGTTTCAAACTTAAATAATATTTTGGTTATATTAATTAATTTCTATAAAAACTCGAATTTAAATGGGTCTTACATCTTAAAGTACGAATTTCAAACTATTAAAAACTCCATCCTGCTAAGAGTGGCAAAGAAAAATAACTTCTTATTAAAAAAACTACACAAGTTTCATCTTTAAATAGATCTCATGATTGAATGATTCACTAATGGCTTTTAGATAAACAGAGTTTATACATATTTAAATTTCACTTCGTATACATTAGTTCTCATTGGCTTATAATTTAAGTGAAAACAGAAAGTTAGTACCAACGTAGGTCTAGCGTGCGAAAAGACCCTAATGAGTGATAAACAAATACAATTCATCATCGAATAAAAACTATGCACTAATGCTTTTTTATACCCAAATAGTATTTAAATTCAACAATAAATAGAATTGTCGATAAAAAACCATAATAACTTTCAAGTTTAAGCAAAATAATCAATCTCTATTTTAATTTGCGTTGAGGAGTTTCAAAAGACTACTTTGTATAAAAATGAACATAAAAGTCCATGTGGTGTAAAGGAAATTTAGTTCTTGAGATATTTCATCACGAATACCTTATTTATAAAAAAATCATAAACATCACGTTTTTCTTCATAAATATCGTATTTAAGAAAATCGTAGCACTTTATATTAAGAATATGAGTCAGATATGTGATATATTTCTAATTGAGGCGAAGTAACTTTTGCAGTAGCTGAATGCGAAGTAATTTATTAAATATAATAAAAATGAAGTAATTCAGTAAATTTTGAATCTGACTTAGTAATATCAAGACAATTTATGTAAAATAAAAGTATTTAATGATGTTTAAAAGTATTTTATTAAAGCTTAATTAAAAGTAGTTTTTTTTTACATATTTATGAAGAGAAAAGGCATTAATATTCACTCTCATAGTACTATTGAAATTTATATAAAATACTTAGGCTCATTGCTTTCGTCCAAAAATATTTTATTTATTTCAACCATATTTCCTTCTTGAAAGGATTAATGTAATTTAAAATCAATTTATTAACAGTTAACTTTTAATAATAATATGTAACCTATATAGAAACAGAACTCTAATTTGTTTCTAATTATATTTAGCTCTATTAAATTATTATCTTAAAATAAACACAAAAATTTTATTTTTCAACGTAAGGAAAATATTGACTTTTATTTTATAATATTAGCAGATTACACGGTTAGTTTTAATACATTAACATCATTATTAAATTAAGTAAATATTTAATCACGCAGTGCAATTTCATACTTTTCACAGTAATAATAATATGTTGGTATAAAAATGTATGCACTTCCAAGAAATTTTCTAAATGATTTAAAAGCAACATTTTTATTTAATTCAAACTTATACGCTGGTTTTTGAAAAACATTTTTTAGCCTGAAAAACTATAAAGATATCTCGTAGTAAAAGTAATCCCCTTTGATGCGTTTACAATTAAGAGGTCTTATCAGAAAAATCTCTCCTTTCCTGCTTTGCATATGAATTGTTTCTGTATGCTCTGAATGATAAGACATGTTACTAATTTTTATTGCTTCATTTTAACTTTTCTATCTTTATTACATACATATTAGATTAAACATGCATCTTGAATGTGTTATTAAATTATCTTTTATATTACCTTAATACCTAATTCTTTAGATTATACTGCGTCAAAATCTTCTTTTTATAAGATTGTTTTCGAAGATAAAAGTTTAATTTTTATATAAAAGATATTTAACTTCTGCACTTTCGAAATCAAAAATTTATTTCGTAAGTTTTATGATAACTTACGAAATAAATTTTTATAATATCTAAGTTCAAACAATTGCCTTAAATCTTTGATATCAAATAAGGTATAATTATTTCAAAAATAAAAAATGCATTTTACTTTAAATCAACATTTTATAGAGCCACATGTGTTAATAACAATACAATATATTTTAATTCACAACATATTTATAGAAACACATGGAAGAACAGGCCATTCTTAATCATGTTGCTTTAAATCTAATAAAAGATAATTTAATTTTCTCATTTAAATTACTCAATAATTTTTTTAAATATTTAACTTTTATTTTTCATCTTTATATATTCTCTTTAGTATATTTTCAAGTTATTTAAGAAGTTGAAAATTACTTTTAAAATGCTTATGAGAAATTTATTCTGTAGAAACACAGGGAGATTATAAAACAATATCTCTTTACCTATGGGTCCCTAACAATGATACCACTCACAGAAACTGAATGAAATTTCGGCATACAGTATTTTGAGGCATGTGCTGACGAATGATATGGGAAACAACAGTTTCACTCTCTGTAACCTGAACAGCAGTTAAGGTTACAGTGAGGAAATTTTGAAAATATCAAATAGCAACATCAAGATTTTTTGTATTGGAATGTGATGTCTATTGTTGTTTTTTTCCAATGCTTCAAAGGTTTATCGACAGCTAGATCAGATCCATGTCACCGTGAACACTACCAAAATCGTATCAAAAGCGCACATGCGTAAACATCCACCAAAGCAAATCCCAGACAATCTTGAATGTGATCGGCTGAAGCCGGTTTCAGATTGCCTTTTGTGCACAAAGAAAAGACGATGTTCTTCTGGACCCATCTTATTTTTTAGAAATTTTTGGTTTTATGGGGGTTGTCTAGCTAGGCTAGACAACCTGAGATAAGTAACAACACAATAGACTATGAATTAACATTGTTCAAAATTAAAATCGTAGATAGAATACCTTGATTTTGGAGTTCTGTTGTCATCATTCTAAATTTTGCGATATGGAGACAAAATTATTCATTTTAACTTAATCATTCATTTAGTACTAAAAATATTTTATTAATAGTTTGCTGTCAAAAGAATAAAATAAAAATATAGTATTTTCATTTTCAAATGCAGTATCAGCCAATATTCAAGCAACAAACAGTCATAGTTGTGCAAACAAGTTCTGGATACTATCTTAACGAGTTGGGATTACTCGCCTACCACGAAAAGCCTCGTAATTTTGATTGTCCGTCATGTGAAGAGTTCAAACTAATATGATACTTTGGTCTCCATTCCACATTGGTCATCATTGATTAAAGTGTGTCACCACTGCAAGGGAAGCAGTTGTCACCACTGCAAGGGAAGCAACTTGAAGATACTGAGCTACTGAGGCTCTATATAAAGAAACAGAAATTTTAATACAATAGGCAGCAAAATTATTATTAATGTTGTTTCGGTTGCTCATTGGATTTTATGATTCAATTTGATGTTCCTATTTGCCATAGACACATCTATGGCATGCATACGAAGATTTCATAGATATTTTAAACAAAATGTCTGCACCAAATTAGCCCTCGTCTGCCATGAAGGAAAAAATAGAACTGCAAATAGTACTAAACTAAAACAATATGGCATTTTTACTTTATTATAGCATCAAATGTTAGTAAAATTTGTGACCGTGACTCACATTGTATATAAACCACAAAACATAACAAAATATAATTAATGTTTTTACTTAGAATAAACAAATGATGTTTTTAATTTTAGTTTCGTCAATGTAGCAACATTTAATATTTAAATGGATATCCTCTTATCATTTTTCGAAGAACAATAGGAGAACAGCTAGCAAGCCAAGGAGATCAATTTCTTGTATTTTATTGTAACAGATATCTTGTTACTGACACTTATAATCAAACATCTACAAAAAATAAAAATTATAGCAAATTTAAATTAGTTAATTAAATTAATTAAAACAAACGCCGACCGCCTTGTCTAATGGTCATAGTGCCTGACTGCGGATAGGGAGGTCCTGAGTTCAAATCCCGGTTTCTGGCATGGATATACTTTCTCTCTCTATCTATCCTGTCTTTTCTGTGTATGAATGAGGTGTGAATGGTTGCCTACCCTATAAACGGCATCCTTATGGAATATGTGTACTGAAACAGTCGGAATCCACACAAAATATGGTTCAGTATGAAAAAGTGGAGCAGCGCACTCCATATTGTTAGCCTAGCTGGCATAAGACAAAAAAAAGTTAAAACAAACAAACAATTTAATTAATAAATGAGATATTTTCCATTTGTAATATATATAGTATATATATATATATATATATATATATATATATATATATATATATATATATATATATATATATATATATATATATATATATATATATATATATATATATATATATATATATATATATATATATATATATATATATATATATATATATATATATATATATATATATATATATATATATATATATATATATATATATATATATATATATATATATATATGCAACTATATATATATATATACATATATATATATATACATATATACATATATATATATATACATATATACATATATATATATATACATATATATATATATATATATATATATATATATATATATATATATATACATATATATATATATATATATATATATATATATATATATATATATATATATATATATATATATATATATATATATATATATATATATATATATATATATATATATATATATATATATATATATATATATATATATATATATATATATATATATATATATATATATATATATATATATATATATATATATATATATATATATATATATACATATATATATATATATATACATATATATATATATATATATATATATATATATACATATATATATATATATATATATATATATATACTATATACATATATATATATATATATATATATATATATATATACATATATAATATATATATATATATATATATATATAAACTTTTATGATTTCATAAAATTGATTTTCTGATTTTTATCATATATATGAAATCACATTGATGCTATTAAAACTAGTAATTTTAATATTTGAGGGAAAATATTCATCAATTTACCTTCAAATAATTAGTAGTAACTATTTTAATCAGATTAATTTTAAAAGGAATGTCTGGAAATATTTTTACACGCATTTTTGCAATCTAGAATTTAACAATAATCAGATTCAATCTGTATCAATAACATTCTAGACTAATAAAATAATTTTTGAAAATCAAAATAAAATAGAGAGCTTTTAATATTTTCTATAAATATAAAAAAAAATACTCTAACATAAAAACTTTTAATATAAATTAACCATTATAAGATAATCTAAAATGTTCATAGTGGCAAAACGTTTAAGTATATAATCGATTTTTTTTAATTCACTCTTATATTGCAGTAACGATTTTGGTCTTTATATTTTACTCTTTACAAAATTAATAATTACTTTGAAATTTAAAAAATATCATTTTTATAGGATGTCAAAAAGAAATTTAAGTAACAAAAATAAGTCTGGTACAAATATAATGATTCCTATGGATACTTCAAGAGTCATTTTAAGAAATTCATTAGTATTTATGAGTGAACACCTGTACTATTGCTATGAATCGTTTTAAATGAAAAGTGTTTTCTTAAAAAAATCTTGTGTATTAGTATTCATACTCTTAAGATTAATTTCTATTCTGGTTCTTGTTATTAGTACAGAAACTAGATTGGTTTTCCTAATTTATTGAGAAAAAGTTATGTTTATATATATTATGAAAACTCTCTGGACACGAGAAATTTTGAAATCAGTCACAACAGCTTTAAATGTTCAAAAACATATTTCTTTCAAAATTTAAAACTGCTGAAATTAAAATTTTAACTAAAAAAAGAAATTATTTAATTTCTTTTTATAAAGAGAATAATTTTTTTAATACAATGAAAATATAAAATTTAACATTTTTCAGGGTTTTCTTGTTTATATTGTATTTTCAGTCAAAAACTTCTCAAAAATATATTTATATATTTAATTGAGGTTAATTTTTTATATACTTTTTAAAAATTTAATTTGCATATAAGTTTTCATTTCAAATGATTTCATAAAGTTTGTATTTAAGTAGCAATACATTGATATTTTTGACTACAATAAAATTTATAAATAATTTAATAAACTTAAAGGGAACTTTAACATAATTTTTTAAAAATTAATATAACGTAAATTGGCATTAATTACTTTTTAAGTATCTTCAAATTTAAATTACTTCTCATTCACTTCAAACAAATTTGAGTTTCGATACTTTTATGTCTCAAAACATGTCTTTATAAAACCTTTTAAAAAATGAAATTTTATCAGTAAATTTCTTTATAAATAAATATTAAAAAATGAATGGATCACACGCACACACATACATTGGCTCTAATGAATGCATTTAGATTTCGACTTAAATTTTTTGTTTTTCTTACAAAAAGATGAAACAAAATGATATTTCATACCGTTTTATTTTTTTTTCTCGCTTAAGCAAAACCAAAATCAAAATTTTATATTATTCTTAATTTTTAATACTCCCTTTCTATTGTTTGAAAAATTTCTTTGTAAACAATTACAAACGTTATGTTTTGATAGTAAAAATTTAAAATAAAAAGTAAAATTTTTAAAAAATTAATGTTTAAACAATACTGTAAATAAAATCATTCAGTTCCACACATTAATTCGTTGCTTTCATTTATTGTATATCTGATCACATTTATTTCATTTTGTTTATTTAAACAGCTAAATAATTATTTTCAACGTAGTGGAAAAAAATTCAGCATCATTTAAATTTATTTTGAAATGACAGTTGTCTTTTCTATCTTACTTTATGAGACATTTAGAGTTAATAAATTATGAATTGAACTTAGTTTAAATTTTTTTTCAAATTATTCATTTCACATTTTTGAACATATAATGAAAAACATAAAATGAATTTATATTGATTTTTATATATTTAGCGTCATCAAATTTCAAAGTCGAAAACCTATTTTATTTGTTTTTAGCAAAATTGTCGTATAAAATAAGAGTCAAAACTAAAATTTCCTATTATGCTCAGAAAAATTATTGTTTAAATTACTGAATACCTTTATTGTGGAATGAAATAAATTTTATAAAAATGAAGAGCCTTCTTGTTTTTAAATATATTTTTAATGTTGTTAGTTTATTTTCATTTTTATACAGAAAATATTGGTTTCAATAATTACTTATTAAAGCTAACTATGATAATAATTCAAATTAAATAATTTTATTCCACATTTAATGATAGTTACTTTTTATGTTAAATTTATTTACTTATTTATATTTTCAAACACTATATTTATCTATAGGTAAAAATATCCAGAGTTCAATAAGCAACAATTTTTTCTTATTAAAACACATAATTTGTCCCATTAAAACTTAATTTTTTATATTCAAAACAATAATCTTATCTATGATACGCTTTAAATTACAATGCTATTTTTATCATAGATTAAAATAGATAAGTTGTAATTAATGATTATAAGCAAATTAAATTATTGAAAATTAAAATTTTAGGCTCAATATTACATGGAATATATGCATTCGATGACAATTTCTGTTATACTGTTTTCTATTAACATTAATATAAAGCTATTTAACATTATTATAAAGACTGAATTTAATATTTTTATAATTTTATAAACATAGTAAATCATATTGCAATGATATATATAATATATATATATATATATATATATATATATATATATTTATATATATATTATATATTTATATATATATATATATTATATATATATATATATATATATATATATATATATATATATATATATATATATATATATATATATATATATATATATATATATATATATATTATTCAGAAATTTATTATAATCCATTCAAAGAATAAGAAATCTATGTGAAAATTATTTCAACCTATTTGACAATCTTTAAAAGTTATCATTTGTTTTTTAACAAATGAAAAGGTATGTTTTGTAAAAAAATAAAGCTATTTAGTTAATTATATTTTGTTAAAAATAAGAGAGGCAATTACGGGAAAATTTAAAGAAAAACTGCAAAGAGCTTCTTTTCATAAAAATTCTATTTTTAATTTCATTTAATCTGCTACAAGAAAGGAATTCATTTTATTTATCTAGCGTACAATGTAACAATCTTTTAAAACAAAGTCTGCCTTTTAAAGTAAAATAAAGGATAAGCTTTTATTATCTTAATATCAATTAAACAGTGATATTAAATAACAGTTATCTTTGAAAGCTGTTAAAAAATAATTAATGTCACAAGCTATATTAAAAATGGATGAAGGAGCTTCTAATTAAAAACTCATCGAACGGCACTGAAAAAAAGTAGAAACCCGATAGATAAAAAGATATTTTAACTCGATTTATCTAAAAGAGATTAAATAGTGTTTACGATCACTTTCTGTTCCAAAGAAACTTTGAATATTAGCAACAAACAAAGACGAAGCTGATATTAATGTCAACTCATTCTGTCAATCTTAAAAAAATCCCAAGAAAGCAACAAAGACTTTCGGAATTCAATACTCTCAGAAGCGGAGCCATTAGAGATAACTTTTTGCTGCGGTATCTTTTTTTTTTCCCGTACAAAAATATCGACAAATTTCCTCTAAAGTGGAGCAAGGGGTGATCTGATCGGGAGTTCCAGAACTTTCTAAGAAATCAGTTGACAGGCCATACATACTGTGGAAAACAATAAGAAAACAAATAAATTGTTCTCCTTCCCCAATTTTATGATATATGTCACGTTCAATCTTTTGTCGAATCCTTTTTAAACTCTAAACGTCAGAGGAAAAAGATCACTCTGGTTAACAAGACACGTAACTAATAAAAGGTTTTCTGAAAATCTTTGCAGATTGTCAGTATAAAAAGTTAAAACTTTATGTAATAGAACCAAAAACAAGCTTTACTTAGTAATTTCATGTGTTAAGTTACAAAAATACATTACTTTTCTTAAATTGTATTTTTAATTTCATGCCGTTAAAACATGCATTTAGGGAATGTTTTTCTTTGAAGCAGTGTAATCAACTTAAAATTGTACATTTAAATAGAAATTATTGTAAAACATTTTAAAAGAAGATAAATAAGTGTCCCCATTATTTTAGATTAGTATGCGTGAAAGAGTCAATGGCTCGGCACTTTGGTATTAAAACCAAATTGTTTACCTTAAGACAAGTAATTTTGAAAGCACAAATTTGCCTCATTTTAAAATGTGGCAAATTGGAATTTCAAGATTTCCAAATGGGGAGCTTGAAATTTCTTACGTTACTTCCCAGGTAATATCTCCTTCCTTGAAGAAAATATAGTTAGTTATGAAAATGTTTTATAATGCCAAGTTATACACTATAACTCAAGAAAAATGCCATTAACTAGCTGTGACATTTAATGGGCTCCTTACTCAGGTATGTTACATTTTCTCGAAATGTAATTGTCAAATTATGAAACTCTTTATTAGCAACACATACTTACTTGTAACCATTAATAAATAATTAAACATTAAAATAATTTACAGAAAATTAAGGAAATATTTTAACTTCATTTAATTCAATCTATAGGGTATAATAAATTATTTTAAGAAACTTACGTATAATTTAAAATAATTTTACTTTTGCTTTATTATCTTTCTAAGATCGGAAATAATAAAAACAGGCATTTAACGAAAAAAATAACTATTTAAAAGATATAAGATAATATTTTAAATTCATAAATTTTAATATTGCTATATATTATCTGCAAAGTTAGTAATATAATTTGCCATTGTACGTTTCTCAATGCATCAGATTAAAAAAATTATTTGTTAAATTGTTTAAATCAATATCATCCTTTTAAAATTCAAAGCAATTAAAATCTTTCTTAAATTAGTTGAAATTCACAAAGAAGTAGTCGAAAAATTAATTTTATGCAAGAAACTCATTAAATTAATTTAATTGCATATAGTATTCCTTGACGATAGTTTAAAAACATAAATTCTCACCAAAGATTTTTCTAAATTTCAAATTTTAATCATAAGAGTGATTATAATCGATAACTAAAAATATGAATCAATTCAATCAATGATTCACTTTATACCGTATCAGAGAATAATTAAATACATTTTGAATTTAATGCTATATAAATATAAATTATAAATATTTTATAACATTTAAAGATAAACATTTATATAATGAAAGACTTAAAGCAATATTTCTCTAAAATATATAAGTATCGAAACTCAAGAATTATGTACTTAAAAATTAAACAAGTGCAAATAAAAAACTAATTTGAAATAGATATTTATTAACATATGTTATTCAGTTGCATTAACAAAACGGATTCATTTTATGTAATTCCCACACATGATACCTGAAAAAACAAAATCTTAAAAAAAATGAATAAATTAACTTTTAATATTAGCAAATTTTCAAAGCATGTGTCTTCCTTCACTTTTTGCAAATGGTATTCATGCGAAATATATATTTATAAATTCAAAGAAAGAATTCTAACAGCTAACACACATTATTTTTATATAACAAGATTTGTAAAGGAAACTGTAGATATATGATAAATTTATTATGTACTAAATTGCAGCTTTATGTAATACTGAGTAGTTTTAAATTTAAAAGAAATTCCATGTATTGCATTTTTTTCTATAGAAAAAATATACTATTGGATTACATATTTTTTATAAGAAGCAAATTATAATATTATATTTTTTTTGCAAAATGTACAATACTTTTAAATCCATACTAAGAAATAAATCCATAGCAAAAAGTAACAATTTTGTTCAGAAAGTTTTATAAAACTATACGTTTTTTATTAATTTTTCATTAATATAAATTACAAAAAAGATAACATTATTTAAAATTAAATTTGTGTGTGTGATCATTAAATGAAACATCACAACTTATCATCATTCCGCTAAGAAATTAGAAACGCTAAACGTAGCTGTTTTTATATTTATTACATAGTAAATGTAAGACGTGAATTAATGTATTTAGCTGCTATTATCAGACATGGAATTTCTAAAATTTACCTTTCATATCTTTTATATTTATTCACGGCCACATAAATAAGTACTACGTTATTTGTATCGTCTATCAATAATTTTGAGTTATTGCTGTCAAATCTTTAATGCTGCGAAGATGCGTATGATTGAATGTAATGTGGTACTTCATTATGACGCCATGTATCTTGGATTGACAATCCATAAAACAAATAAATGTGACTTATAATGTAAATAATAAATACAGAGCTAGATGGCAATTTATTTTCTTTATTGTCTATGATTATCGCTCGGGCACTGCTTCAGCAATTCATTGATTCGTTTCAGATATAGTTATTCTCTTACGTCACATCTAAGAATTTCGTAGCGTTGGGTTTTACTTCATTTCCTTGGAATCTTTTTCGTCCAGGCAATCAAAATGACATTTCAATCGAAGCACAAATTACGTTCCTCACGAATTAAATCTGTTATGAAAGAATGTCAGATTCATTGATTTATATGTATATCCCGTAACATATCATTGATTTATGAGGAGCTAAATATAATAATACATCTTCCTGATATGTAAGCGTGAAAATTCGGAATTAAAATTTCGTTAGGCATATTTTTCATCTGTATTTTTTAGAAAGGTTATCATATACACAATACTAATTTTATACTGTAAAATATATACTTTATCTGATATAGTGAAACTTAAATATGTTTATTTAAATTCGTGTAATTTTTATAACATGTTTTTTGTAATTATGCCGTATATTTATAGCAATACTAATGACTTGTTCAAATAATATATTTAAAGATTAACATTATTTTTTTCAAATTTACTATTTTAAGCAGTGTTTTATAAAAGTAAATTATTCTGAAAGAATTCACTTTCAGCTTTGTTTGATAAATACAAATTGAAATTTTTAAGAATGCACTTTATAATTTACAGTATAAGAAAAGAATCCATTTATACAAAGAATATCAAATCAAGGTGAACTACAACATAAAGTATTGAAAACATAAAAGTAACACACAAGTATATTGGGTAAATAAAATCTTTTCATACATTAACTAGTTTTATTTACCAATGTAAAGACCATTTCTTAAGTTGGATATAATTCATGATACTTCTGTAATAGAGCCATCTTTTTTTAAATTTCCACGTTACAAATGATGGGGAATATTGAGGCGAAATTGCTATATGTAAATAGGTTTCATACGCATGATATTTCGAATCAGCAAAAAGAGTATTAAAAGATATTGATTTCATGACAAATCAGTATAGACTAAGCACAAATTTAGCTTACAAAAATTCAAAATAAATTACAAATCAAAAGAAATCCATATAATATTTGAGTTTTTCAGTATAAAATGAACTAAATATAAGGTCACGTGAATTCCATCTATAAATCATTGAATGTTGAAGAAAATTCCTAAGCCAGATATAGATAAGCAACACTTCCTCGTATTGTTTCAATAATCAATTCTAGAACATAAACAAAGTGTCAGATTGTGAACTAGTCAACAGACCATCTCTAAAATATGCTTTTGGAACCATAGACTCTTATCATATGAACCCTAATTGTCAACTTGGGAGTCTTCAAACTAGTGGAGACTCTATGATAATACAGTGTACATGCAGAGGGCATAATATGGGTAGATGTAGCTAGAGATTATGTTCATATGTAACATACGTATCAGATAAATAAGTTTATTTATCATTAACAACACTCACTCACACCCATTACGACAGACTTAGGGAATTTCAACAGAACAATTTGTCAATCCCACAAGTCTAGATCTGCTTCTGTTGGATTCAGGATCATTTTTCTGATTCAGACACTTATATCCTTGCATAAGAGCATATATGGGCATAACTAGTATAACTTGCAAAGAATCACTTAAAAAACATTTTCAACATATTGCACTCTTACAGATTCATTGAATGCTGTGTAAGACCCATGTTATGAACTGCTCCCAGGAAAGCATTCAGAAATTGTCTCCAAGATACACCATGTGGTTTTCTTTTACGTGATCATAAGAATTTTGAAAAAATATTAATTATATAGGCAAGTTTGGCTAGTACTTGTAGCTTTCCATACTAATGTGTGTTAAGATCTGTTTACAATACTAATAAACTATAATTTATGGAACTATTCCATTTTTCCGACTCAAATAACGCTATCATCATACTTTTTGTGTCAATCTGCAAGTAAAAAAATAAAGAATTTGCCACTGTTAGTTGAAAAAAATATTTTGTAGACAATACTACTTTTTTCGTTATTTAAAATATTTGTAAAAAGTAAAAACAGCAATGTGTGATATTTTGTTTTACATGTTTATATATAACGTGTGGTGTCATTATCACCTGCTGTTTTGAAATGGAAAAATACCTAATTTGATAACTATTAATTTGTTAAGTATGTGTTAAATAAAATAAGCAGGAAAATGTGTATATATATATATATATATATATATATATATATATATATATATATATATATATATATATATATATATATATATATATATATATATATATATATATATATATATATATATACATTTTCTTTTATGTATTCCAATAGAATAAATACGAAAATAAATTTGTTCTACAGAAAAATTATTTATCGCTTGCAATAATAAATGAGAAAATTATAAAATTACTAGCTTTATTCTAAAATGTCATTTTTTATTATTTTTGTGTACTTATGTTTTGACTTATGAATTCGGAAGCTATTTCCTCACTTTATAAGCAGTTTGGTCTAAGCAAATAAGCATAAGCATTTTAATAAAAGAAATATTAAAATTGATCCAATTTAATCTTAAATCAATATTATTACAAATTTTTAAAGTATACTGAAAATTTGCATACTTATATTTATGCATTTCTCTACGCACAAACGACAGCTCATAAATACAATGTATAGATATTAATTATCACTTTTAACATTCTTAAATTTAAACATTTATTCTAATCATAATATGATACATTCATGATATGATTATGTCAATTATGGGAAAATATTAGGCTTATTGAAAGTATTTTTCCTTGAAATATACTGTCTTTTAAGAAAGCTTTATATGTAATTAAAGAAAGAATTCTAACAGTTAACACACATTATTTTTATATAACAAGATTTGTAAAGGAAACTGTAGATATATGATAAATTTATTATTTTAACACACATAATAATTGGATTACATATTTACTTTTCTTCTACAGCTATTACAAATTTCTTTAAAAAACAATTTTAACCAAGCATATTGAAAACATTTCTTTAAAAAAATTATAAATAGAGGAAAATATGTTTTAAAAATAATTCCAAACAAATATCGTTAAACAATACATAATGTATATGATAATAATCTAAAAGTTCTAAAGAAGTGCAAAATTATTTTGTTACTGTATGACTAATAGTTATAAATGCAAATTGAGAAAAATGTTTTGAATCAATTTATTTTGTGCATTTCATTTTATAAAACTCTTGACTAAAGTTATAATATTTTGAAAAGTTGATACAAACTTTGCTTTTCCGAAATTATTAAAGTAGTGGGACCTTAATTGCTTCTCGAGTGATTTGGTTGCTTAGAAATTTTGTATTCGTAGTTTTAATCTTCTGAATTTTCCTCAAAGATTATGCTAAGATTTTAACACATTAAATTTTCAATAAAGAATTTCTATCGACATAAAATTTTACATAACTTTTAGTTCCCTTTCGTGGAAGTTTATTAATGGAACTTTTAAATTTCAAAATGCTAATATGTAATAAGTTTAACTAAAATTTTATAAAGCTGAGAAATTTGAAAACTTATCAAACACTTCTAAATATTATAAAATGTTTTAGATACATAGCCACCTATGTTGTATTAATGAAATAAAACTTATAAATAATTTTTAATTAGTCAGAAATCTCAAAATCATCTACAAGTTTATTATTAAATTCAAATCGTAATAACAAATTTATTACGTTGAAATTATTACAGCTTAGATTATACTTCCGTCATTAAAATCAAAACAAAAATCATTAAAATACAACACATTAAAAATGATAATTTTATTTTTTATATAATCATATTTTTTGATAAATTAAAATCTTACGAGTGTAGTTAAGAATTTAATTAATTCCAAAATAGAGTAATTTCTTTAAAATCATTCGATAAAATGGTCTCGTTTACTACAGTCATTAAATATACGATAGTAACAAATAGATATTTATTTTCATAACTGTAAAATCCAAAATAAAAGGCATAGACTTTATGACACTTTAAATAAAATAAATGTTTGTATCATGAAATATATATAGTAAAATTATTTAAATTCTGTCTCTATGTTTAAAGCTTTTAAAAAGAACTCCTTTTTTTCGAAATGATTTCTTATTTTTACACAGGGTGGGGTATGTTTGGACGTAATTGCAGATAAATAATATGGAGAATATACTACTAATTGCATTGGATATTAACTACAATCTAATTTTAAAAAATTAATGAAAATCATGAATACAGTTAGGATTTAAATTCAATGT
This sequence comes from Latrodectus elegans, assembly GCA_030067965.1. Lineage (NCBI taxonomy): Eukaryota > Metazoa > Arthropoda > Arachnida > Araneae > Theridiidae > Latrodectus > Latrodectus elegans. Next base: position 41,753,727 of record CM057813.1, on the reverse strand, counting down.
TAAAATTTTCAATTAATATTAATAATTTGAAAATATTTTTCTTAGTTTTATGTAATCATAAGAAATGTTGTATGGAACACGATATCAATAACATCTAAACATTTCTACTCTTTGCTTAAAATTAAGTATAGTATATAATTGTATAATTGATATAGTAAAAATCGTAATTCGTACATTTATGATTAATTTCCCATATTACAATTTCTAAAGATTAATTTTTATTATTTCATCATATTGATTTAATTATAATTATCCTATATACATGATATGAATACTTATATTTCCATCTAATATATCAGTATCTTTCTAAAAGGAATAAGTGTAATAATCTGTGCGTACAAATAACACATTAGTAAAGTTTAACAGAAAATGTTAAATAATAAATAGTAAGTAAGTATAAATGAAGTAAAAATAAATAGCTTGAAAGTAGTAAAAGATAATAGGTTAAACTAAAATAACCACTAGTAAATTTGAATAGTTAATATGATCACTCGTTATGAATTCCAAATTGTGTTCTGAAATTCAGTTATGATTAACAAATTCATTATTTTATTGATTGCAAATGAGTATAAAATCTCATTCAGACTACGCACTCAAATGAAATGTAGCAAATTAGATAAACTTCTTTATAGATTAATATGACTTCAATTGATAAAATCTATTAAAGTTTTAATAAAAAAAACAATAATTGGAAAAAAACTACGAAATGATATATGTAGTAAATATATTGTTTAGTTATGGTCCATTTTTTAGGCTGCTTGTAAGATATTTTCGTATTTTCAAACAGACTACTATATATAAAATTCCCAATACTCTGAATAACACTCATCTTCAAAAGAAGATGAGTGTTATTCAGACTATTGGAAATTTTATTTGAAAATATTATTCAATATAAAACTGCAAAAACCAATTTAATTAAAAAAATCTTATAATTATAAAACTCGGAGAGAAAATATATTGTATCACGAAAATAATTTTCTTGTTATCATAAGAAATGCTTAAGTCAGAAGATAATGAAAGAAATATACAATTAATATTATTGGGGTGATAACTTATTAAAATTATTCACATTTTCTCTTAAAAGTAAGTTAGATGAGAATTACTTGCTTATTAATTATTACTTTTATAAATCAATAAAACAATTTAAGTATTTATTATTAGAATAAATTATCTGTGATAAATATTTAGCGTAAAACGAAAATTTTGTTTCTTTAATTTCTGAAATGGCTTAAGAAAACCTATTTTTAATGCACATGAAAACATCATTTGCATTCAGCATGCATGAAATTTTGAAAATTAATGTATTTAATAATTGATATTTGGGTGACTAGAAGCTTCAAAAAATCTATGATGACAAATATGTTACTGTTAGTGGGATTTTTTATATCGAAACAATGAGAATGTTATAATTTTACACACACATAATATGTGTATGTACAAATATTTTTATAAGGAATGACAAGCTTTTATTAATAAAGAAAATTAGAAATTTCAGAGTTAAATATATTTGTTTTTAATATTTTTGATCTCAAATTTATATTACAAAAGATTTAATAAAATATTTATAGATTCCAAAGGAGTTAGTAAAACTTCCTTTATTTCTATCAAATATATTATGTATATATATAAACATAATTATATTAATATAAATACTATATAAAATATGAGATCAAATATTCGAATCTTCCTTGCTCCTAATAAAATCCAAATCTCACAAGGAAAGTTCTTGTTATGCTTTTCTCTAAATTTGCTTTTCAAAGTTGATGGTATTTTCTCTCGTTTTAGCATAGAGTCACAAAGCAACAATAGCAACAGGATGCTGTTTACTGGAAATATGAACGGCGTAATGATACAACTAAAGATGAAACAAAGCAACTATAAAAAAAAAAGATTTCTAACAAAGAATACTTTAGAAAAGAACATTCCGCTGGGAAAAGGGGACTCCAAAGTTATCAGCAACATTTTCCGTCTGCATTGATGCAATATTGTTACTCGTTACCATGGTTACTACGTATTCCAGCAAGGAAAAAAAATACGCAAGATATCTAAATTGCGTTCTCTGCATACCTCCAAATAGAAGGTAAGATGAGGGCGGGTGTAACGGAATTCTTTAGTAACAGATCCATTCATTTTTGAGTATGGCAAGAAGATTCTATAACGAGCGGGTTTGGTGGGGGCTCTACAGCAAGAAAAACCTGGTTAAACGTAAAGGAAATTTATTCATGATAAAATTTATGATGATTACTTTGATTTGGATAGCTGAAAATGCGCTCGATTTTTACTAGAACTGCTTTCAAAACAGCAGCCGATACATTTCTTTTCCTATAAAATTATTCAAAGCGCAAGACTTAAAATATTTTACTCTCTTTGTCTGTTAAAAAGATTTTTTTCAGTGGTTTCTATATATTTTTCAGTGGTTTTTATATATTCATTGGTTTTAATATGATTTTTGTATGTGAAAATAAGTTTAAAAAATAAAAAAACAATAATATATGTAAGCACTTAATTTCCTTATCAAAAAATAAAAAAAATGATTATCTTAGATTAAATAAAAAATATTTAATATTTTTTTTTATCAAAGATGGTAGCTATTATCAAGTGTTCGTGTTAAGATCTAAATGAATTTTTAAACGTTGTGATAACTAAAAAATAAATAAATATGCAATATAAAAATAAAAACACGTGAAAAATTTAAACACGTTATCTAATTTTATTTATTTAAATTTTTTTAATTGATGCTGATTTATAGAATAAAATAAACAAAATAATTGCTATATTCATTTAGAGTAAGGAATTAAGTTTCAATATTTATTTGAATTTTATTACAAGTGAAAATAATTACAAAACAATTGTAATCGTTGGAAGAAAATATAAAAATCTATAACTTTTAAATTGTTCGTTACTAGCCAAAAAGTTAAATCCAAATTTATTGTGAAGGATAAGGTATTAAATTTCGGAAATTTTGAAAACGTGTATCTTTAATTTCTCGCTGATAGAAATACAGTAAGAAAGTGCTGCATTTTTGTTTGAACAGGTGTGTCTTGCAAACTGAGTTTTTTATATCATAAAATGTAAATTTTAACAGTAGTTTAATAAGTGACTGTAGTTTGTTCTTCAAAAAATAAACATTAGATACTGAAATACTTTTTTTATTGCCTGCTAGAATAGAATTTGATAGAACTAAAATAAGAATGTCTACATTTTATTTTTAAATTTGTTTTGCATACTGAGTTACGTAGAGTTTTTATAACATAAAAGGTAAATTTGTATAATAGCTTAGTAAATTATAGTTGTGTTTTTCTTGAAACACTGCTATATTTGACATTGAAACTCTCTCTTTATTTCCAATTAGAGTAGATATACATGGAAAGAGTATAAAATATGGTATTAAAATACAAGTAAATAATGAAATTATTATTAGCTGTCTTCAGCTGATTCTGCTGTTTGATGATCTCGTTAAACCAGACATTTTGAAATTGGTTCGTAATTAACTCCTTTCATTTTAGCAATAAGTGTAGGTGATTTTAAGTTATCATTCCTTTTTACTGAGAATAGCATTATATATAAAACTAAAACATACATTTGTTAAATATTATAGTTTTACAAAATATTTAATTTATAATTTCTGATATCAACTTTGCATATCTTTATAAATTACACTTAAATGCAAAAAGCTATATTTAATAAAAATTTTAATACATGTATCATTTAAAGTATTTATTTTATTACAGATATTCTAATACTGATTTCAACTTAATTTGGATAAAAATCTTCAATTCAAGATACTGAATAATTTTTTTAAGAAAAACATACAAAAATATTCTATAAATTATTTTTTTAAAGGACAATTTAATTTTAATTTTTAATGAAAGAGCATTGAAACATTTAAATTAATTATATGTTTCATAATTTGTATTTCATTATTAATCTTTTGCGATAATGACAACTGAGGGGAACTAAATTTTTTCATAAATTTGTGATACAATTTTGTATATTTACATCATATTACGCTGAATGTGTTCGGTAAAAATAGTTAATAACATATTCAATTAATTAAGCGTAATCAAAATTTCATAAAAAAATCAGTTTCTTGGTTAGAAAGAAATAAAAGCAAACATTAATGTGTAATTTAAAAATGTTATCTAGAGTGATTTATTCTAGAATTGCTTTCGTATGTACTAACTTTTTGCGAAATATTCAATAGATATATTACTTTTACATAAAGAGGTTGCATATATTTGTGGAAAATAAGTTAAATTTTGCAAAACAAATATATTTTATAAGATATCCTGTGTAATAAATTTGATATAAAAACTGACTGATTTAAAAAAAAAAAGATACCAAACTAAATTAATCTAACTAAAGAAACAAAAACTAAATAATATAAAAAATTTAATAAACTTTTATCTTCATAATTATATGAAATAAAAACAATTATTTTTATTCTTGTAAACGTGCAAATTGATAATAATAAGCTTTTCCTGTTCATAAAAAGTTTTAAGGAATTTTTTTTTCTGTTGTCTGCAAAAAAATTTTTAGCAACTTTCTTCCAAAGAATTTAATTTAAACAACAACACACAATCATTTCTCTTTTTCTTTTGGGAAAAACCTCTTTTCCTCCCTCTCAAAGAATGTTCTTGTTCCCACTCCTCAACTCCAAGCATCTCCACGTTTTTAATCTTAAAAACTACAATTATCTCAAAAGTAGCGAAAACCAATTTAAAGGTCCCTGTTACAAAGTAAGCCCCCCAAAAGAAAAACTAAATACTTTGCCTTTTGTGAACAAGGTAAAGGCGAAAAGGAGAAAAAGGAAACAAAGTCAGCCAAGTTCCACATTTCCGCCATTTTAGGAGCATTTCTCTTATTTTCTCTTGACTTTTACTTGGTTCAGAAGGAAGTAACTTTATTGCGGGTGATCAGAAAAGCTCACAGAACACATGTTACGGAAGCTGTCGTTATTTTGCTTCCCTTCCATGTAAGAAGAGAGGGGAAAATCCGTTCCCCTCGCATTAGTTCGGGAAAAGGAATAGATTTGTGGTTCTGGTAAATCGAATTTATTTCTCCTTTAAGTCAAACCACTGTTGGATTACGTCGATGAATCTTGTATCAATGGATACTAGACATGCATGGTTAAAGAGAATATGATTGGTTTCACAAAGAAAAATCTACCTCAAATGATTGAATGATTTTTTCCCTCTAAGCCATATAGAACATAGAGGAAACAAAAAATAAATATGCATATAAGATCTGATTTTATAAATCGTTTAATGTTAGAAAACGAAAGACAAGAATGGTTTTGAGTAGAACAGAAAGATTGATACCAATAAAAATCCAACATTTGTGGTTAGAATTCTTTGCTATCTTTAAAGAATGTTTTTCCATAGAAAAGCTATTTTAAAAGAAAGAAGAAAATAGTAAAAATTAAAATTAAAATTAACTGTAGTTTATATTTCAGGCTTGATTTAAGATTTTGTAGTTAATTAACTACAAATGACATATTAAAGATGAGTATAGATCTAATTTCTATTATTGTATATCTGAGATACATATTCATTACATAATAATTTTTAAATATATGAGAATTTTCTTTCTTCAACAAGCATAATAATGATTAATATAGAAATTTTATGAAATTTATTTATAACATAACACAGACACAGTGGTAATAATATTCTAAATGAAATGAATAAATTACATTAATTATTTTGATTTGAATTTTAAATTTACAGTTAAATGTTTTGAAATGAGATACAGAAGTTTTAATCAGAAAGTGTAATCATTTGTGAAAGAAGGAAAGTATATTAAATATAGTAATTTACCAAAACTATATATTAAAATGACCATTATATTTTACAAAATTTTTAACTATAAATGCTATTATATATATATATATATATATATATATATATATATATATATATATATATATATATATATATATATATATATATATATATATATATATATATATATACATTTTTAGAATGATTTCGCGTCCGTTTAATTAATGTTTAAAATGTAAAGATTATTTTTTAAATGTTCGATAGCCTTTTTTTCTGGACTACAATTCTGCATCGTTATTTCCATGATAGAAGAGCTTTTCGTAATATCTCCAGAGGTATTGCTTTCCATTCCTCTTCCACTACTTTCCAGAGTCCATCTATCGTGGTGAGTTTGCTTTCAGAAAGAGCATTTTTTAACAGACAAGAAGCACAATAGTTTATAAGTGAAACATCAGGAGACTTTGCAGGGATATGTTGAAAATGTATACATGCAATACCTGTATTAGTCATCATTTTTTCAAGGAATGCAGTGGTAGTTTTCGAAGCATGACTTATAGCTTAGTCTCGATGAAGTTTCTCACTTTGAATGTCATTGAGATAAAGAAGTGGAAATTCTTTTGTAAATGTTGGGCATAAAACCTTCTCCTGAGAGTAAGATGAGTTGATTTTGACAATTCTTTCTACTCTTTTTGTTTTTAATTTCCCATTGTAGGAAAAACTTGCGACAATCATAAACCCCTTACTGAAACTTTCTTTACATTGACGGAAACGGGTTTGTACAATTTTTTCTCCTCATTTTCTATAGTAATAAAACCTTTTTCAGTTAAAATCATTTTAGTAAACCCATGCTTCATCAAGGGTTACAATGGTTTTCCATTTATCTCCTGCTAAGTAGTTTTCATACAGGAGTCTACAAAATGTTTTGCGTTGAGCCACATGTCTAGGCAAAAGCTGGTGAACATTATGTTTTTTAACATTTTTAAGTTATAAACAATGGTTTATTATTTTATTTATTGTTGCTACAGATGTATCTAAAGACTTTGCAATTGATTTCTGTGTTGGTGGATTTCTTCTTCTTACCAGAGATTTCACTTTAGAAACACTTGAAACAGTACGTATCTTTTACGGATATTCCTTTGGAGTGTTCTTTCTATGTAGAAATAATGATTGACAGTTTTTACCTGTCCGATTAATAATATTGCTTATTTTGCACTAAGAAATTTTAATACCATGCATTTCACAACGTTTTTAATTCTGGAAAAAGAACGTTTCTCTTTGGAAAGCGCAAAAACATATTATTCAGATCACAGCATGTTTATATGTGACATTTTGAAAAAAGAATAAATTTAAAAGTAGCAGACGCTATTTTTCATTTCAAATAATAGCTGTTGCCAAAAAGTTTTGTTCTAAAGCATTTACTTTTTTAAAATAAAATTCGTTATCTAAATCGTTCTAAAAATGTGTTAATACCCTCTGTATATATATATATATATATGTATGTATACATGTATATATATATATATATATATATACATGTATATATATATATATATATATATATATATATATATATATATATATATATATATATGTATGTATGTATGTATATGTATATATGTATGTATGTTTATATATGCATACTAAAATGTTAATTTTTGCAAAATAATGAAGTAGAGAGGAAACTATTTTTGAAATTTTATGTCAAACACAATTTAGAAATAATTCAGATAAAACAAATATGGATATGTATGGTTCTATAAAATATCTTCACATTAAGTTCATATTTTCTTGATAAAATAAAATGCATTTTAATTTCAAGTACAGCATTTCAGACGAAACATTTCCATGGGAATTTGACGCTCTAAATATGACGTCACATTAAAATATTTATTTCAAAAGAAAACAATTCACATTATGCTTTTATTATTATAATATATAGCAAACTATAATTTATTTCATGGACAAACTTCTTTCTTAAAATTGCAATCTTTAATCACAATAACTTTTATTTCAATGCAAATAATATTAATAGTGTAATGTAGAAAATAAAGGCTTTGCATATTTCCGTATGGCTAATACAGTAGCATATTTCCGTTACATACTATAAACGAACAAAGTATCAATTGATTTCTGAGAAACAGCTTCCATATAGTTGCAATACCACAATTGCTTAATAAGCATAAACTTGAAAGAGACGTTGATTCCAGCAATAACAGCTGTCTATTTACAATTCCCTATTCACAACTTAAATTGAATAAATATATTGTGCGTAGAACACAAGAAAGATACGCCTCTTGTGAAATTCCTTTGTTATGTTTTGAATAACTTCCTTGAATAAATATTACATAATAGATTTCATATGAATAGTGATATCAAAGTTATTGTTGCAATTCACTAATATGACACTGAAAAATAAGCGTGCTAAAATAAATTGTTTTCAGAAATTCCTCAAAAAAACTGCCTATAATTGATACAAGTTTAAATAAAAGCTATTTTGTAGAAGTAAATAAATAATTATTATAGTATACACTGGCATTTAAATTTCTTGATTTTTTTTTAATTTATTAAAAATTTCAAAGTGCTCCTTTTTATATTTAACATTAACGTAAATTAAAAATAAAATTTACTAAGTTGTGTTTCGTTTATTCAATAAATTTATTATTCAAAACCTTCTCCCATCAGTTTGTACATGGATAATTGATACGAAACAAACATTATTTTCTGCAATTAAGTTATAACACGTGGCTTAAGAGAAACAAATTATGTACTACTTAATGAAGAAATATGTATAAAAATAAATGCATAATTTATAGCACATATAACAAACATTTAACTGTATTTCATAAAGGCAAACTTTTTTTTACTTATTTTCTAATTTAAAATAGTAGAATTTCACAAAATCACAGATCTTCTTTAAGATATTTAAATTAAAATTTTACTTTTTTTCACTAAATTTCATCAAGTTTAGAAATGGAGTATAAAAAAAAATTTTAATTTAATTAACTATAACACAAATCAAAAAATAGTGTAATTCCACCTTGTTATTTAGGTTAACCATTATTAAAAATAATCTCAGTTCAAAGTTTTTTTATCGTGTGAAGAGACTAAATTTAATTTTAAGCAATAAAATTGTAATTTTTATTAAATAGTCAAAAGTTTAAAAATGGAAGTGTTTTCCTAAATGTTATTCAAATATATATATATATATATATATATATATATATATATATATATATATATATATATATATATATATATATATATATATATATATATATATATATATATATATATATATATATATATATATATATATATATATATATATATATATATATATATATATATATATATATATATATATATATATATATATATATATATATATATATATACACACAAGGTTATTTTAATATAGTGTTTAATTCCTCTCATATTAGGCTTATAAAAATTTTAAAGAATTCTGAAATTTCATGAGTATTAGAATACAAATATACACAATTATATATTACATCTAATTTAATAAATTAATTCTATAGCTTAATTTACTTATATTTAAAAATATCTGAACAATAAATGGTCATAAAATTTACTTAAAAATTTGTGGTTAATTTATATAGATCACATGTGTAAATGTTTTACTATTTTAACAGAAAAATAACAAGATTGATTTCAACTTAGTAAAGAAATAGCCTATATTGATAACTAGCATTATCTTGAGTCTTATTATATTCTTTCAACCGTAAAGTTCTGAGATCTGGATTAAAATATGCTAGCTAGGTATTGCCATTATATTCATCTCAGATCTCATCCCAAAGTTAACAGATAGCACAACACTTACTCTACTGAAATATATGTAAGCAAAAACGATTATGAATAAATTCCTTCTATAACCCGTATTAATAACTCGAATTTCAATATTTTTTGTACTTTTGCATATACTTTTTGAATAATTTTAAAAATCAAATATTACCATTCATATGAATAAAACACTGATGTTACTCTCTCATATATAATCGATTTGAGATCTTTCCTATTTCAAAATGAAAAAAATTTTATATAAAGCGAAAGTAATAAAATTTATTTTCTTTCAAATCTATGTAACACCCTTGACAGTTCATACATTTTACAATTTGTTTTCTTTTTGCAGAAAATCCGCAACAGCTTTTTGCACTTATAATAATATCAAAAAATTTTCTTCTCAAACTGAAATCCTCACTTGCGCGTTTCTCAAAGAAACTCTCTTGCTTTCGTTTCTTCAATGTTACCCAAGCCGGAGTTTCAAGGAATAAAAGATTTCGCCCAAAGTCAATTCTAAAACTCTTCTAGCAGATTCTTATTCCCATTTCAGCCTTCAACGTCTTCAGCACTTCCTTAGACCGGCTTTCCAAAAGACAAACGTTTTCTAGAGCATCTGTTGTCCTAAAGATAAGCGACGTTGGTCCATCCCCAGGGATAAGGATGGGAAGGGGAATAACGCCCTTTCCCTAGTTTCCTTGCCAACCAGATCCCAACGATCCACTTAATCCTTACCTTTTGAACATGACAGAAATGGCAACATTGTACAATTGTAAGCGTGCAAGATTTTTTAAGATTCGTGTAAGATAAGTGATATTGTCAATATTTTAAGTGGGATCAAATCTAATTTATTTATTGTAAAGGAATATATATATCATTTTATTTCTTAAGAAGCGTTATTTTGCCGATAAAACTAATCGTATCTTAAAAACAGATATTGAAGTTCATTCTTTTCTACTTGATGAAATAAGCTGCTATGAAAGGAAATTTAATTCTTAAATTAAGCAATAATATTTTAAATATGAGTGATCGAATAATTCGAATAGTTTAAATAAGAGTGAAACAATAATATTTTAAGTAACAGCAATGGTCTCATGTACCTCCATAATTAATTTGAAAATAATAACTGACAGTCAAGCAAATTTAAAAAAGAAACATTAAAAATAAAAATCTCGTGTGACAATGGCTTAGGAATTTCAATTGGATATTTAAGCAAATTAAAAAACAGTATTGATGGGATATCGAATTTAAAAGTCATATATTAAAAATATTATAGCATTCGCAGTTTTTAACGAGCCAATCCAGAACTAAATTTGCTGAAACATGATTCATTAACTCATAAATTTGAATATCATTTAGCCAAATTAAATACGAAAATACTCAGTATTGAAAAAAAAAAACATGAATTTTTATTCCTCATACTTTGCCATACAATTTTAGAACAAAAAAACTAACAATTTATTTAATTACTTTTAAAATTTTTGAAAAATAAAATTATTAAGGAATAAATTTTGAATGTTTTTTCATGTAAAGGATCAAATTTAAACACACAATTAAATTTTAATAAGCTTTATTGATTACAAAATATTTTCCGATGGATACACATAAGAGAAATTTTTAAATAAAAATATTACCATTTATTTTTCACCAATATTCAAATTTATTACATAATAATTTTAGCATGGCTGTGCGAAAATGCATTAAATGTTTTTAAACATTTATGCAAAAAAATTGCTTAAAATATAATTTTCATGCGAAAAAGAATGATCTAAAATTTTTAAATGACAAATTTATTTATAATATAAAATTTATTTTGACAAATATCTTTCAAATTTAAAAATAAAATAAAAATTTATCTAAAAAAATAAAGATTATTTTTAATACTAAATTTTTAAAGGAAACTGGGCATATTTTTGTAGCATATTATTTTAATTATATAAAAACACTCAGTAAAGTTTAAAATATTTTGAAGCGACTTTAATGTATTTAAGTTATGCAATGAAAGTTGAGCTTATAATGCTATAATTTGAAAAACTATAATAATATACAACTTTGGCTACATAATTATGCAAAACTGATCAAAAACATTTACAAACCACTTAAATTGTCTTGTTCCATTTATATCGCAGATTAAAAGGGTGAAATAATTAAATTTTGGCCATCAATGAATTCAATCTGCAGAGGTCTTAATGGGCTTCGAGCATGCAATAGCAATAATGAAAAGACATCTTGCGAACTGCATATCAAAAGAAGTTCTAATTTTCCATCACCAAAACTTTTACAAAAGTTGTTTCTGTAATGGATACGTTGCGGTCCTTAAAGACTATCAAATAATTAGCTAAAAGGTTGACGCAAAGGGTTCCATTTAACAAAATTGAATCGCTATTGCTCCCTCTTTGGAAGTGGAGTTTTAAGACATTTTTATAACCCTATTCTATTACGTGATAGCCATACCTAAAAGGTTTTCTGGTCTGTTTATTCTCACCATAAGATGAAACAAGGCAAGTAAAAGAATAAAATTACGCAATTGCATAGAATTTAATGTTATATTTTAAATTAATTTCATTAGATATTATTTGAAGTTATCTTATAGATAATTTAATTCTATACGTAAAAAAAAAGATATTTCTCTTTAATAGTCAATAAGCAATTTAGCAAAACATACTATTATATTTTTATTGCTATTTGTATTTATAAATAAATTTAGAAAAGTCATTTTCATCAGAAACAAAGCATAATTTAATAACTGTCAATATATATACTTCAAATGTATTATTACTCAAATAAAATTAAATCTTCAATAAACACTTAAATTTTTCTGGAAAAAATATTTGGAAAATAATATGTAATTTCCTATGTATGAGATTTTCTTAGATATTTAAATTGGAGAATATTTCAACTCATAGAAAACTTCAAATAATATTTGTCATTATTTTATATTATTTAAAATTTCTGATTAATTAAGATTAATACAATAATATGAGAGTTCAAAACACCTTGTTTTGTGTGATATTTTTAGTAATAAAACATGCACAACAGTGCCGTTCAAATATATTCGATTAAGAAATTAAAAAAGAAATTGCTTTTATCATAAAGAAAACGTATATATTTACAAGATTAAACTTAACGAATTAAAATACCGATTACTTAATTATAGGAACAGTCGTAGTTAACGGAACATTTACGTACACATTGGAATTGTTTGGATTATAATTACTGTTTTTAACTTTATGAAACCCTTATCTGTCGAGCGAAACACAGTCTGCCTAATTTATAGTATCTTATTGTTTCTTTGGATTTTCATATATCATTCTAAATTAATTCAATTCGATGGTGTGTCATTGGCATCTAAATTTAACACTTACACTACTTTTAACACATTACCATAACACATATCCACATACTTTTATTAATTATTTCAGTTTAAGACATATATATATATATATATATATATATATATATATATTGAATTAATTATTCTTTTCGCGATCTTTCTCATTGGTTTGTTATCTTTTAGCTTGGTTTCAATTTGTTATTCTATATGATTTTTTAAAAATGAATTGTTGATGAAGATCATTGCTTTTATTGGTATGTTCTTTTCAGGTAATCTTGTATATTTTGTGTTAGAAAAAATAAATCCTCAAAGCTAAATTAATTTATTCCTATTATATCCTTCAAAAATATGACAATTATAAGACACTCATGGAGAATGACGGAGAAAATTAATGAAAAAATTATAAAAATATTGAGAACTATTATTTTTTATTTTTTTAATTTTTTTCTAGTTTAAAATTTAAAATAAATTTCGACCATTATGATAAATTTATTAAATTATTGAAAACATATGCATACTGTTAATAATGATAAATGCGTTAACATTATACGTTGTTGTAATTTTGAAATAGATTTATTTATATAATTTGTAAATATTAAATTATCAACAAATTTTTAATAATCCCTAAAAAAATAACTAATTTTTTAGTTAATAATTGTTAAAATTAACAATAATAATTTAGCATCAGTAAACAATTCATTTATAACATATATTAACTTTATTTAAAAAATATATATAAATTATTTCAGATGTAAAACTCAAAGTCAACTACGCAAAATGCTCCATGTCGAAATTGCATCAAGGTGACATTAATGAATGAAAACTCAAAATATTCTTTTACATCTATTTCTTCTGAAAATGGAATTTATTGTAAGGCTGTATTATATTACTTCCACAATCTTACAGAAATTGCTGCGAGTTACGTATTTGCTATTTTTAAATCTCGACTCTTTAAAACATTGAAATATCATTTACAATCCCAGACAATCCACTTTTACTAAGTCACTGCACGCTTTCTAAGATTTATGACTGAATATAAAACAAAGCTAGGAAAGCAAATATTGACACTAAAAATTGCTTGCAATCCTTGAAATGCGAACCAATCGCATTCAAGTATAGGTATTTCTGTTCCCACTCTTCCTACTATTTGCTGCGTTCTATTGCCGGCGTCTCATTGGGGGGAAGTCAAAATTCGTTTTGAAGACAATATTTGTGGGCTTTTGTTGATGTCGGAAATTATTTCTCAAAATATGAGAATTCTGACGCCCGGAACATCATGTTGTGACAATTTTATAAACATTTTCCTTTTCTCACTACTGGGGTACAAATATTATTACAGAAAGGTGATTTGATTTTGGTTTGGGTGATTTCCTTAAAAATACATTTTATAAATGTTACAAACAATTTTCTAACTACTAAAACGTTCCTTTTTTCAAATTTTAATTAGAAAGCATTTTACCATTTTATTCTTCACATTGCTTAAATTTTTAACTTCGGTAGTATGCAAAATTTAGGTGAAAATAAATTTAAAATCATAAATAATAACGAAACTGAATTTCCTCTTTTTATAAAAATTCGTCAGAAATAACTATATTCTTTAAATGGTAGTTATAGATATATTACTACATTGGAATTTCAAAAGTAGGCCTCATTGTTTCAGTCTCATTTGTAATACATTTTAGAGGAATGATATTGGCATGAAATACATTTAGATAAAAAATAAATGCGTTCTATATTTCAAACAGTAGAATATGCACACAAATTTATATAAGCATTTATTAAATATTTTAAAAGTTGTTTGATAATATTTCCCATGAAACACATTTTGAGAAATATATTTTTGTTAATTTATACTCCTTTTTATTACATATCAATTATTTATACATCAGATGCTACCATTATGCCTTTGTAAACATAGAAGTATTGCAATTTCATTTTGCATTTATTCGTGCGAAATTGTTCTGAACCAATGAGGATTCTCAAGCCTTCCTTTCCAATGAAATTTATCAATGTGTATTTGCATTTCTACTTATTTAAGTAGTTATAAATTTAGGTGATTTTCGTGTGAATTTCTTAAAGTATTCCGCCATTTCATTAAGAATTATATTCAAGTCAAAGAAAAATATATTTAATGAAATTCACAATTATGAACCCGTGCCACTTACATTATACGCTTTATTGAGTAAATTAAAGTAACAAAAGCAATTGGAAACATTCGCTACATTATATTTATATATCTAAAGCTAATTAATTATTCTAAGAAACATTATTTTTCAACCAATTCCTGCATACTTTTCAGGAAAGAGAAAAGTTCAGAAAATTATATTTTTCAAACGTAATATCTTTATAGTATAATTGTTGCTAATTTTATTAAAGTATTTGTTTCATCGTGAGAGAAAAATATGATAAGATATAAAAAAATTGGCAGTAAAGGAATTATAATTCATAACACAAACATGCATAAAGTTGATGTTTTAATTTACTGAATATTTTTCTATGGACTTGAAATAAATTTATCTAGTAATTAAATTATATAATTACATATTATTCAATCAAAAGTTAAATTTAAACATTAATCTTTAATTATATATTTTTGACAAGTAATTAATCATTCCTATCAATTACTTTTGCTCGAATATAAATTTTTTTACTTGAATGTAAACTATTATGGAAATGATGTCTTTTATTATAAAATAGTTTGAAGAGTTTATCAATCATTAGAATTCTTGTCAAGTTAAAGGCTTAAAAGACTCTATATCATTAATTAAGTTCACTTTCATGTTACTTTGCATAAGTAAATTTCATTTTATACTTTTTAAAATTTGTGCTACTTATTGAATTTCCTAATTTTCTTAAAATTATGAATGCTCTTGTATAATTTAAAACTTATTTGGATAAGTCTAGCCTCATAATTTTTTGTAAAAGCTTAAAGTGGAAACCTTATTCATATTATGGCCTAATATTTCCACATGAGTAGATGATTCAAAACCTATGAAATATTTCCACACTTGACATTTCTATGCTTTACATAAGTAATTCATGACTTATATCTTTCAAATCACAATCTTTTTGTGATACAAATTTACTTGAACCTAACATAAAAAATGGTCAGACAATTAAAAGTTTCAACAAATAATTCGAAATACTCAAATGTAATTATTACAATTTGGACGAAAGATTATAATAATGATTCGGCCTTTCTCTACACGTTTCTCACCCGTAGGGAGATAATGAAAAATATTAAAAGTTTGTAATCAATCTATCCCAAAGGATATTAAATAAAAATTTTTATTTTTCTTCAGTAAGATTGCCATACATTATTTTTATAGATATTTTAGAAAATTTTATGTAGTCTTCATTTTTTTAAATATCATTTTAAGTTGTGAAATTAATTTTTCCATATTGCTATAGTTGATTTTTATTTATACTGTAGTAATATTGCGCATAATAAATTTAATAAATTGTCTTTAAAATTTGTACTTTTATAAAAAAAATTTTTCCCATTAAAATAATTATTTCATAGTAGACTTAATTACTCATATTATTTCAAAGTAGTTTTTAAAGGTATAAGTAGAATGATGAAAATTCAATGCATGGAAGAAATTGTGAAATATATAATCTAGAAATTCTACATTAACTTATTTTAAATTTTTATAACATTATGATGAGAGTATATTAATAAAACCAATTTTAATGAGAAAAAGGAAGCTTCTACAATTTAAGAGAATAATTTCATTGATATTTGAATTTATAATTTATTACAGTTAATAGAAAAATAATAAAGAAAATTGATATATTTTTATTAAGTTCTGATTAAGTCTCACTAGAAATAATTCTATTGAATTCACTCATGAATAACATATTCTGTTGCATAAAAAATCAAAAAATATGCTAAACACCTGGGATTTAATTCTCTCCCCATTCTTAGAATAGGAAGAAAAGGGAAAATTAGCATTCTTCCAATAAGCATCCCTTCCTTGCCTTGATTAGGAGTTTCAGTGAAGCATTGCAATTAACTGGCTTCATCAATTGATCCGGCAACTCTACAAATCACCAGGAGAGACCGTCTTCTGCACGATATCATCTCTTATTTACTTGAGTAGTCCTGATAGAATTAGATAAGGTTGTGCGTTTTCCCGCTCTAACTCAATATTCACCGCCTCATTGGGCATTTAATTACACAGAGCATTCATTTGGTGCTCTGAACCTGATTATGATACTCGTGAGATGGGGGAACAACTGGTGAGGCGTGATCTTATCCCTCCAAATCTGACAGCGATTTCTGACACTCCGCAACGCTAATTTCAGAGTCCTACTTGCAAATCATCCAAGTGTGGAAATGAGGAGTTGTAAGCTTTTGAAAGAGTCCAGACAACAAGCCGTAATAAACTTGAGTACTTGAAAAAAATGGTATAAAAAATGATTATAGAAATGAGCAGGGATTTTTTTTCAAAGTATTCTTGAAAAAGAACTTATGTAACATAATTTCATTTCATGTTTATTAGTTTGATTATAATCGAGTTAAATTATTAGTCAGTATGCATAATGTGTTGCTACTTAACATTAATTTTTTGACAATATTATATTTTTCAGAAATAATATCATGTGGAATTTCCTATGGATAAGTTAACTCCAGTTTTATCAAATTCAGTTTCATACAATCATATTAATATAACCTTATTTATAATATTAGAAATACTTATAAGAATGGGTTTAGTGTCATTCATATATATATATATATATATATATATATATATGATTGTATGAAATATATATACATATATATATATATATATATATATATATATATATATATATATATATATATATATATATATATATATATATATATATATATATATATATATATATATATATATATATATGCTGACAGATGGGTGAGTGGTTAACGTTCCTGTTTCCTGACACTTGAGCTAGATCCGGCTCCCGGGTTCGAATCCCGGTTTCAGAGTGGATGTTACTTTCTTTCTCTGTTCTCTCTGTGTTTCTCTGTCCTTTCTTCGGTGATGATGTATGAATGTGACCCACCCTATAAACGGGTTTTTGGTGGTATGACGTGGGCAACATTACTAGCTTCTATGACTT
>CM057813.1:41573578-41735606 GCA_030067965.1 Latrodectus elegans | reverse complement strand
AGCATATTATTTTAATTATATAAAAACACTCAGTAAAGTTTAAAATATTTTGAAGCGACTTTAATGTATTTAAGTTATGCAATGAATGTTGAGCTTATAGTGCTATAATTTGAAAAACTATAATAATATACAACTTTGGCTACGTAATTATGCAAAACTGATCAAAAACATTTACAAACCACTTAAATTGTCTTGTTCCATTTATATCGCAGATTATAAGGGTGAAATAATTAAATTTTGGCCATCAATGAATTCAATCTGCAGAGGTTTTAATGGGCTTCGAGCATGCAATAGCAATAATGAAAAGACATCTTGCGAACTGCATATCAAAAGAAGTTCTAATTTTCCATCACCAAAACTTTTACAAAAGTTGTTTCTGTAATGGATACGTTGTGGTCCTTAAAGACTATCAAATAATTAGCTAAAAGGTTGACGCAAAGGGTTCCATTTAACAAAATGGAATCGCTATTGCTCCCTCTTTGGAAGTGGAGTTTTAAGACATTTTTATAACCCTATTCTATTACGTGATAGCCATACCTAAAAGGTTTCCTGGTCTGTTTATTCTCACCATAAGATGAAACAAGGCAAGTAAGAGAATAAAATTACGCAATTGCATAGAATTTAATGTTATATTTTAAATTAATTTCATTAGATATTATTTGAAGTTATCTTATAGATAATTTAATTCTATACGTAAAAAAAAGATATTTTTCTTTAATAGTCAATAAGCAATTTAGCAAAACATACTATTATATTTTTATTGCTATTTGTATTTATAAATAAATTTAGAAAAGTCATTTTCATCAGAAACAAAGCATAATTTAATAACTGTCAATATATATACTTCAAATGTATTATTACTCAAATAAAATTAAATCTTCAATAAACACTTAAATTTTTCTGGAAAAAATATTTGGAAAATAATATGTAATTTCCTATGTATGAGATTTTCTTAGATATTTAAATTGGAGAATATTTCAACTCATAGAAAACTTCAAATAATATTTGTCATTATTTTATATTATTTAAAATTTCTGATTAATTAAGATTAATACAATAATATGAGAGTTCAAAACACCTTGTTTTGTGTGATATTTTTAGTAATAAAACATGCACAACAGTGCCGTTCAAATATATTCGATTAAGAAATTAAAAGAAATTGCTTTTATCATAAAGAAAACGTATATATTTACAAGATTAAACTTAACGAATTAAAATACCGATTACTTAATTATAGGAACAGTCGTAGTTAACGGAACATTTACGTACACATTGGAATTGTTTGGATTATAATTACTGTTTTTAACTTTATGAAACCCTTATCTGTCGAGCGAAACACAGTCTGCCTAATTTATAGTATCTTATTGTTTCTTTGGATTTTCATATATCATTCTAAATTAATTCAATTCGATGGTGTGTCATTGGCATCTAAATTTAACACTTACATTAAATTTAACACTTACACTACTTTTAACACATTACCATAACACATATCCACATACTTTTATTAATTATTTCAGTTTAAGACATATATATATATATTGAATTAATTATTCTTTTCGCGATCTTTCTCATTGGTTTGATATCTTTTAGCTTGGTTTCAATTTGTTATTCTATATGATTTTTTAAAAATGAATTGTTGATGAAGATCATTGCTTTTATTGGTATGTTCTTTTCAGGTAATCTTGTATATTTTGTGTTAGAAAAAATAAATCCTCAAAGCTAAATTAATTTATTCCTATTATATCCTTCAAAAATATGACAATAATAAGACACTCATGGAGAATGACGGAGAAAATTAATGAAAAAATTATAAAAATATTGGGAAATATTATTTTTTATTTATTTAATTTTTTTTTCTAGTTTAAAATTTAAAATAAATTTCGACTATTATGATAAATTTATTAAATTATTGAAAACATATGCATACTGTTAATAATGATAAATGCGTTAACATTATACGTTGTTGTAATTTTGAAATAGATTTATTTATATAATTTGTAAATATTAAATTATCAACAAATTTTTAATAATCCCTAAAAAAATAACTAATTTTTTAGTTAATAATTGTTAAAATTAACAATAATAATTTAGCATCAGTAAACAATTCATTTATAACATATAATAACTTTATTTAAAAATAATATATAAATTATTTCAGATGTAAAACTCAAAGTCAACTACGCAAAATGTTCCATGTCGAAATTGCATCAAGGTGAAATTAATGAATGAAAACTCAGAACATTCTTTTACATCTATTTCTTCTGAAAATGGAATTTATTGTAAGACTGTATTATATTACTTCCACAATCCCTCAGAAATTGCTGCGAGTTACGTATTTGCTATTTTTAAATCTCGACTCTTTAAAACATTGAAATATCATTTACAATCCCAGACAATCCACTTTTACTAAGTCACTGCACGCTTTCTAAGATTTATGACTGAATATAAAACAAAGCTAGGAAAGCAAATATTGACACTAAAAATTGCTTGCAATCCTTGAAATGCGAACCAATCGCATTCAAGTATAGGTATTTCTGTTCCCACTCTTCCTACTATTTGCTGCGTTCTATTGCCGGCGTCTCATTGGGGGGGAAGTCAAAATTCGTTTTGAAGACAATATTTGTGGGCTTTTGCTGATGTCTGAAATTATTTCTCAAAATATGAGAATTCTGACGCCCGGAACATCATGTTGTGACAATTTTATAAACATTTTCCTTTTCTCACTACTGGGGTACAAATATTATTACAGAAAGGTGATTTGATTTTGGTTTGGGTGATTTCCTTAAAAATACATTTTATAAATGTTACAAACAATTTTCTAACTACTAAAACGTTCCTTTTTTCAAATTTTAATTAGAAAGCATTTTACCATTTTATTCTTCACATTGCTTAAATTTTTAACTTCTTTAGTATGCAAAATTTAGGTGAAAATAAATTTAAAATCATAAATAATAACGAAACTGAATTTCCTCTTTTATAAAAATTCGTCAGAAATAACTTCATATTCTTTAAATGGTAGTTATAGATATATTACTACATTGGAATTTCAAAAGTAGGCCTCATTGTTTCAGTCTCATTTGTAATACATTTTAGAGGAATGATATTGGCATGAAATACATTTAGATAAAAATAAATGCGTTCTATATTTCAAACAGTAGAATATGCACACAAATTTATATAAGCATTTATTAAATATTTTAAAAAGTTGTTTGATAATATTTCCCATGAAACACATTTTGAGAAATATATTTTTGTTAATTTATACTCCTTTTTTATTACATATCAATTATTTATACATCAGATGCTACCATTATGCCTTTGTAAACATAGAAGTATTGCAATTTCATTTTGCATTTATTCGTGCGAAATTGTTCTGAACCAATGAGGATTCTCAAGCCTTCCTTTCCACGAAATTTATCAATGTGTATTTGCATTTCTACTTATTTAAGTAGTTATAAATTTAGGTGATTTTCGTGTGAATTTCCTTAAAGTATTCCGCCATTTCATTAAGAATTATATTCAAGTCAAAGAAAAATATATTTAATGAAATTCACAATTATGAACCCGTGCCACTTACATTATACGCTTTATTGAGTAAATTAAAGTAACAAAAGCAATTGGAAACATTCGCTACATTATATTTATATATCTAAAGCTAATTAATTATTCTAAGAAACATTATTTTTCAACCAATTCCTGCATACTTTTCAGGAAAGAGAAAAGTTCAGAAAATTATATTTTTCAAACGTAATATCTTTATAGTATAATTGTTGCTAATTTTATTAAAGTATTTGTTTCATCGTGAGAGAAAAATATGATAAGATATAAAAAAATTGGCAGTAAAGGAATTATAATTCATAACACAAACATGCATAAAGTTGATGTTTTAATTTACTGAATATTTTTCTATGGACTTGAAATAAATTTATCTAGTAATTAAATTATATAATTACATATTATTCAATCAAAAGTTAAATTTAAACATTAATCTTTAATTATATATTTTTTGACAAGTAATTAATCATTCCTATCAATTACTTTTGCTCGAATATAAATTTTTTTTTTTACTTGAATGTAAACTATTATGGAAATGATGTCTTTTATTATAAAATAGTTTGAAGAGTTTATCAATCATTAGAATTCTTGTCAAGTTAAAGGCTTAAAAGACTCTATATCATTAATTAAGTTCACTTTCATGTTACTTTGCATAAGTAAATTTCATTTTATACTTTTTAAAATTTGTGCTACTTATTGAATTTCCTAATTTTCTTAAAATTATGAATGCTCTTGTATAATTTAAAACTTATTTGGATAAGTCTAGCCTCATAATTTTCTGTAAAAGCTTAAAGTGGAAACCTTATTCATATTATGGCCTAATATTTCCACATGAGTAGATGATTCAAAACCTATGAAATATTTCCACACTTGACATTTCTATGCTTTACATAAGTAATTCATGACTTATATCTTTCAAATCACAATCTTTTGTGATACAAATTTACTGAACCTAACATAAAAAATGGTCAGACAATTAAAAGTTTCAACAAATAATTCGAAATACTCAAATGTAATTATTACAACTTGGACGAAAGATTATAATAATGATTCGGCCTTTCTCTACACGTTTCTCACCCGTAGGGAGATAATGAAAAATATTAAAAGTTTGTAATCAATCTATCCCAAAGGATATTAAATAAAAATTTTTATTTTTCTTCAGTAAGATTGCCATACATTATTTTTATAGATATTTTAGAAAATTTTATGTAGTCTTCATTTTTTTAAATATCATTTTAAGTTGTGAAATTAATTTTTCCATATTGCTATAGTTGATTTTTATTTATACTGTAGTAATATTGCGCATAATAAATTTAATAAATTGTCTTTAAAATTTGTACTTTTATAAAAAATTTTTTTCCCATTAAAATAATTATTTCATAGTAGACTTAATTACTCATATTATTTCAAAGTAGTTTTTAAAGGTATAAGTAGAATGATGAAAATTCAAGGCATGGAAGAAATTGTGAAATATATAATCTAGAAATTCTACATTAACTTATTTTGAATTTTTATAACATTATGATGAGAGTATACTAATAAAACAATTTTAATGAGAAAAAGAAAGCATCTGCAATTTAAGAGAATAATTTCATTGATATTTGAATTTATAATTTATTACAGTTAATAGAAAAATAATAAAGAAATTCAATATATTTTTATTCAGTTCTAATTAAGTCTCACTACAAACAATTCTATTGAATTCACTCATGAATAACATATTCTGTTGCATAAAAAATCAAAAAATATGCTAAATACCTGGGATTTAATTCTCTCCACATTCTTAGAATAGGAAGAAAAGGGAAAATTAGCATTCTTCCAATAAGCATCCCTTCCTTGCCTTGATTAGGAGTTTCAGTGAAGCATTGCAATTAACTGGCTTCATCAATTGATCCGGCAACTCTACAAATCACCAGGAGAGACCATCTTCTGCACGATATCATCTCTTATTTACTTGAGTAGTCCTGATAGAATTAGATAAGGTTGTGCGTTTTCCCGCTCTAACTCAATATTCACCGCCTCATTGGGCATTTAATTACACAGGGCATTCATTTGGTGCTCTGAACCTGATTATGATACTCGTGAGATGGGGGAACAACTGGTGAGGCGTGATCTTATCCCTCCAAATCTGACAGCGATTTCTGACACTCCGCAACGCTAATTTCAGAGTCCTACTTGCAAATCATCCGAGTGTGGAAATGAGGAGTTGTAAGCTTTTGAAAGAGTCCAGACAACAAGCCGTAATAAACTTGAGTACTTGAAAAAAATGGTATAAAAAATGATTATAGAAATGAGCAGGGATTATTTTTTTTCAAAGTAATCTTGAAAAAGAACTTATGTAACATAATTTTATTTCATGTTTATTAGTTTAATTATAATCGAGTTAAATTATTAGTCAGTATGCATAATGTGTTGCTACTTAACATTAAATTTTTGACAATATTATATTTTTTATTAATGACGAGATATAATATCATGTGGAATTTCCTATGGATAAATTAACTCCAGTTTTAACAAATCCAGCTTCATACAATCATAACCTTATTTATAATATTAGAAATACTTATAAGAATGGGTTTAGTGTCATTCATATATATATATATATATATATATATATATATATGATTGTATAAATATATATACATATATATATATATATATATATATATATATATATATATATATATATATATATATATATATATATATATATATATATATATATATATATATATATATATATATATGCTGACAGATGGCTGAGTGGTTAACGTTCTTCGTTTCTGACTCTTGAGCTCACTCCGGCTCCCAGGTTCGAATACCGGTTTGAGAGTTGATGTTTGTTTCTTTCTTTCTCTGTTCTCTCTGTGTTTCTCTGTCCTTTCTTCTGTGATGATGTATGAATGTGACCCACACTATAAACGGGTTTTTGGTGGTATGACGTGGGCAACATTACTAGCTTCTATGACTTGGTTCACAGGTGCCCGTTGGCAAATGACGAATGAGTAGCAGTTTCTGGACTTTTTGTGGCATAGAATTGGTCACCCAAATGCCAACCATTGGGAATATATATATATATATATATATATATATATATATATATATATATATATATATATATATATATATATATATATATATATATATATATATATATTGTAAAATATAAGAGAAAATGCAAGCGTCTGAATGAAAATAGCAGTTACATGCTTCCATAAAATATCTGCAGTACGAATAAGTAGTATGTGGAAATTATTTAAATATTTTAAAAACAAAAGTTTATCAACATAACTTATATTTAAATTTCCGGGAAGTAGATACATTTAAAGAGTGAAACTAATATGGAAATTAAGAATTTCAATTATTTTTAATATCTAGAATATCTGTATTACATCTGAATTAATGGTAATAGAATGCAGATATTTGCAGGTAATTTAAAAAAACATAAAAAATAGATCTTAATCGTAATAATAGATATTTAATTTTAAAACTTTCATGGTGGAAGATTAAAGTAAATGTATTTATATTTTAATCAAAAAATTAGACGCTTATAAAATGTTTAACATTAAACTTTCAAATAGTTTGTATTTAAAAACTTTTTAAAATTTCACAAATTTTGACTAAAATGCGATATCAGATATAATATTGTTTTACATTATTTATATTATTCTTTTGATTATAATTTAATATTTTTCAAATAATCATATACATACGTTTGCAATATATTTCTAATATGTATAATTATAATTATACCCACCATCCATATGTAATTTGTGAATGTTTCGCAATATTTAACATATGTACTAAAAGTTCTAAACTGTCACTTTTTAGAAATGATTTAATGCAGTTTTATTTTATAAGTACAGACATTATATCACAGTAACAATTAATCAAATTTCCTACAAAATAATGCTTAGAAATAAAATTCCAATTTTCCTTTTATTTCTTTGCTTAAAGTTAAAATATATTTGCTGATTATATTCTTCTATAATTATAAAAAAAATTTTATCAATATAAATTTTTTGATGAGATCTATTTATAATTATTTAGTAAATGCTTACTTATATTAAATATTATTCCATGTATAATCAAATAATGAGCAATGAAATTCTCATTTAATCATAGATATAAAAACAGGATTAAGAGAGAAGTTATGTTAAAATATCGCTTAAAAGAAGAGAAGAATATAAAATTATAAAATTTGTATTTAAAATATTTAGTTTTATAAAAGTGAAAAATATATATATTTCACTTAAATCTCCTTACTTGGAAGAAAAATTTACTCGTCATTACCTGATCATAACTTAAATTTACAGCTCATTCTAATATATTAGTCAAACTAATTTACTGATCATTATTCAAAACATTTATCTGATTTTTGGCTATTACGTATGCCAAATTTTATTACCTAATAAATTATTTTACTTATACAGTTGCTGCCAATTTTTTCACATTAATCATAAAAATTATCTATTATTATTCATTAAAGATATAATGACTTACATAGATTTTTAAACATTGAAACGATATTATCAAATTTTTGAAGCATAAAATGCTTAAATAATCAAATTTAATTTGCTACACATACGGTAATTATTTATAAATTTTTAATTCTTTTCCTTTGTTGCTTTTTTAACAATTATCTCAGAATCAATAGACAATAATTTTAGAAAACTTAAAATATACTTCAATATTTTAGTCTAGTTCAAGATATCACAGCTTTTTAAATACAAAAATTTGTTTTGTAAATCCATCTTTAAAAGAATATAATTTAAGGCAAATAAATTTTTATAACAATCTAGATAGAATATGTGTAATATCAAAGAATATAACATTATATTCTACAAAGATTGTTATAAAAGTTTATCTCTCTTTATAAACTGCTAATTTTTTACCAATTACCTAAATAATTGTAATCTGCTATTTTGGAAGTTGTGAACTACTAATTTATAATCAGATTAATTATTTTTATAGGCACTTTAGATTAATTTGCCAATTCATTGTGAAAAAATAAGACTTCGAGTTTTCAACTTGTTCAAAATATTGATTTGTAAATCAATAAAGTTATATCATTTTCTTCATTTCAAATGTTTTAATATGTTTGAAACTCCCAAACCATATATATTTTAATATATTGTGAAAGATTAATACCAGATACTTAAATAAATGCATGAAACAATTTAAATTGCATATAATTTATACGAATTTAGAAGAAATGATAAATGTAATGTTTAAACATATATTAAAGCTTCCGCAATAGAAAGTGATATTTCCTCGTATCTGGCAATGTCTTGTGTTAAATGGCAATACCTTCAGAGAAACAAATCCGCCAAATGCTTCTTCAGTCTCTCTTATCTAAAACACTATTTCCAGCGGATATCCCGCAATAAACGCAACACCAGAGCCCGTAATTAGACTTTTAGAAGGCTTCAAGCAACAACAAGATTTCGTGTAACGAGAAAATAACAAGAAGCTGGAAAAGTCGGTGGTATAAAAGCGAAGCCAAAAGAAATGTCGTTCCCCAGAAAGCATGCTCTGCGCCTCAAGGGTCTCCAACTTTCCAAGTTTTTCTTTAGAAAACAACATTTCTTTAGAAAATTCTGTCTCGAACTTTTCAAGAGAAAGGGCGGGCAATGAGGGAGATTTCTTCCTCTTTTATGGTCACAGTTTGCTATCGATGGGGGATGAACTTGAATCACTTTAATTAACCATTAAATCGCTCTGCCATGCCAATAATTGCTGACATTTATTTTTGTCGCCAAGATCTACAAGGCATCTTTGCTTGTTATTCAAATCTCTCTGATTAAGATAATTAATTTTTAATTTCACTTTCATGGAAAAGGAGTTCTTAGTTGTATGCTAATTTAACAAAATTATTTTGAATGCATGAATATATTAAATTTATTGTATTTAGGTGAATGTTCCCTATGAAAGTAATTATATTAAAAAAAATTTAAATGCAATAAATTGTGGAAATAACGATAAATTAAATAGGCCATTTATGTAATTTAGAGTTTTAAAAATATACATTTAAGTTAATATAATATGACAGCTAATTGATATGATATTGGTAACAATGTTCTGAGAAATGGATATTTTGTATTTTGCTTAATGTATTTGTAACTATATGCCAGTGTGCTTATGAAGATATTTTTTATTATTTTTAATAGATTAATCTTAACAATATATTCTGTTAGAGAAACTTGGACTATATCATGAATCAATTTTCAAAAATTAATAAAATATGTCCTATATATTTCTGATAGAATTACAAATAAACATTCAAATATTCAACAAAAAAATCATTTGAAGCAATAAAAGACCATATACATGATACTGAATTACGCAAGTTTTAATGTAGTAATCTTTGAAGATACAATTTCAGATGTCTTCTTCTTGTCTCCAAAATTCAGTCTTATTCTCTGGCCAATAAAATGTACAAGAAAATCAATAGAAAGATGAAATCCCACATATGTTCAGTGGTTGATAAAATCTAGAAAATATGCTGTTCATAGAAGAAGTTAAACACACTATATACTCAGAAGGGCTTCTGTAGTCTGAAAAAACGCACACGGACATCTTTACAATAAGATATAGCGCCCGGAATGCGCCGAAGAATGAAGAGAAGCTGTGGTTTCCGTATTTTTTCTTATGTAACCATCATTGCGAAGGTTGTTCGAAGTTTTTGCTACATTAGATTGACAATTATACCCAATAGCTTCCTACACTACTATGTCAGAAGCTTATAAGGTATGGCATTAGATAATACACTTAGGAAGCCGAAGTTTTCTCTGTAATGTTTGACTCATTCTCTTTCTCCACTGTATTCCAATTACTAAACAAAGAATCATCAGGGAAATAAATTGTTGCTATCGCGCATGCCAAGCAGTGTGTTGTTAAGCCCATTGATCAGGGAAGCACCAGTGATTCTGGAATATGGGAATCCTGTTTAGAGGAAACTTTGCACATAGTTGATGATTCAAAAGGCATTAGTGAACCGTAAAGCCAAGCAACTTGAATTTCCTGTTTGTGTGGGAAATCCCTGGAAAGTATCTTTGGTTAGAAGAGACCGCTGTAGCTTGGTTGGTTAGGCCCTAGTTTTCATTATCAAAAGGTAGTGAGTTCCAATCCCAGCTTAATCGAAACCCAGTCGTGTTCACTGAATATGACTGATGCATGCTAAATAGGTCAATGTTGAAATGTCCTCGGGATACCTCCGGGGTAGCATGTCAAATATTCATGTCTTTTACTTTGTGCCAGCCACTAAATTAAGAAGACTTCCACCTTGCTACTTCCACCTTACTGGTAAAGCCCAACTGTGAGTTACGTACAAGGAAGTATGTTGGTACAACAACAACCTTTGATTAGTTATTACTTTATCCTATTACAATTTGATTAGAACTACCAATTTGTTAGTTCCGTATGAAGCTAAGCAGCCAAACATCTGTCAGAATCCTCTAACGTTTTACTGATACACCAGAGGATGCTCTGTACGGTTTATAAGGCCTGACAGACCAGGTATCTGACATATTTTGTGCTATTTCAGCCAAGTTATTGCTTCTTATTTGGTTCTCCTCTGTTTAATTCTTATAAATATGCATTATTGTTGTGGTATTACTAAGCGTTTTGGCTGCAATTTTCTCGGGAAGGAAATTTTGCCACATTCACACATTTCACTTGCATGATAGAATACTCTTGGAAAAAGCGTGATAGAAAATAGTCTTTTATATATCATTTATATATTTGGAACAAGTAATTAATAAGGTGATGTTTTTTGTTCCACGCAAGTCTTACCTTATTTTGCATTTTCGGTAAATTTCGTTTGTTTTGATTTCTTCCTCCAAAGTGTTTAAATTCTTACAAAGATGAGTACATTTGTTATCAATATTTTTATTTATATGTGAATATTATAAAATATATACATGTGACAAAAAATTTAAAAAAATTTTAGATTAATTTTTATAAATCATATAAGTACATATTTCTAGCTTTAATTATTTATCCGCCAAATATAATAAATAATAATCCATGCCTATTATTTATATAATGAAAATTTTTACATAAGTTATCTTAAATATATTAGACAAGAGGTTGTTATCTTAAATTCACTAATAATTGCGAACTTTTTCCTTTAATTTATATTCTGTTTAGAAATTTAAAACGATAATTAATAACTTAATAATGAAATACAAACTTATATTTGATTTATCATCCTTTTACTGCATCATAATTTATTTTACAGAATATTGCCATTTAAGACAGAGGAATGGTATCAATACATAGTTTCTTTTCTAGTTTGAATACTACTTTTAATAAGAATAAATAATAATTTAGTTGCCAATGCATACCCACTAATAAAACAACCATGAAGAGAAGTTGCTTAAATTGGGTAGGTAGTCGTGCAAACTGAATCAGTATTCAATTAAAAAATGTTTTTGTCATCAATGGACTCGACTTTGCTCTAAATAATTCTTCATGTAAGCATATAAATTAAATCAAATTTTCTAACTGTTCACCTTAAAAAAATAGAAAAGGTACGTATTAGCAGCCGGTAGATTTATTGGATGTATAGAAATGCTTTAAGTAGACAGATTTAACAGATCTACTTGAAAAATGTGCAGAAATACTTTAAATAGATATGACAATACAATTGTTGCATATAATTTAAATTTTACCTAATTTTCCTATTTTGTCATGCATCTATTTAATCAAATTATTTGGTTTAGTTAATCAAATAATAACAACATATAAGTAGGTTCTGTACTAACAATTTTTTTTGTTACAAATGTTTATATTCAGCAACATTCTCGCTAAGAAAATCTGAATCATAGTATTTTATGAAAATATCATATATACATTTTATCATTAATTTAATAAAAGTTAAGAAATTTTGTTGAATAAAGTACTAGTTTTGCATTAAAGCTACCTGACAGTACAATGTAATATTTCATATGAGAAGTATTATATGTCAACTATTAGTTAACAGCTTTTTATTCCCTATTTAAATATAAAATACTGAGCAAAATATAAGATATAGAACTATTCACTGTCTAGACAAATATCCGAAAAGTTTAATCCTTGAAATTATCATAATATTGATTTTAAAATACTGAGCAAAATATAAGATATAGAACTATTCACTGTCTAGATAAATATCCGAAAAGTTTAATCCTTGAAATTATCCTAATATTTGAATTTAAAATACTGAGCAAAATATAAGATATAGAACTATTCACTGTCTAGACAAATATCCGAAAAGTTTAATCCTTGAAATTATCCTAATATTTGAATTTAAAATATACTGAGCAAAATATAAGATATAGAACTATTCACTGTCTAGACAAATATCCGAAAAGTTTAATCCTTGAAATTATCCTAATATTTGAATTTAAAATATACTGAGCAAAATATAAGATATAGAACTATTCACTGTCTAGACAAATATCCGAAAAGTTTAATCCTTGAAATTATCCTAATATTTGAATTTAAAATATACTGAGCAAAATATAAGATATAGAACTATTCACTGTCTAGATAAATATTCGAAAAGTTTAATCCTTGAAAAGTCTTAAAATTCATATCATGGTACCAAATACTGATAACCAAATTTATGAATTAGTTACATGTTTATTACTAAAAGAATTGCAGACACAATACGCAATTTTTATACATCATATTGTAAATAATTCAATAAATATATTTAACATTAAAACTGCGAGATAATGCAAATGACATATGAAACAAAATTTAAATGAAACTCACTAACTTGAAGCATGCAAAAAAATTATGTTGGACAATTAATATAAAAATATGGTATATTATTTTACAGCACTTTTAAAATTTACTAATTAAAGTTTTATTTACTTTTTCTTATTTACATATAAAGTGGAAATCTATCTAAAGGAGAACTTTTTGCTTATATATATAAGGATAGGTATATACTACCTCCTGAATAAGCAAATAATTGATTTTAAGCCTTTTGTTTATTATTGTCTTGATTTTAAGTCTTTATTGCTGATGTAATAAGCCTTTAAAAAATTATTTTAAAATTGAAATAATTTCATGGGGTTTCCATGAATTATGATGTATGTACACACACACAACATACTTATATATATATATATATATATATATATATATATATATATGGTTATGTTTTTATTTTTTTAGTTATGCCTCAAAGATATGCTGTTGAAATGCACGATGAGTTCGTATTGAAAGGAAATACAGCAGTATTGAAATGCCATGTTCCTGGTTTTGTCAAAGATTACGTCGTTGTAGAAGCATGGATAAAAGACCCCATGGAAAAAGTGGACGCTTCATCAAAATCCAGTAAGTAAAAATATAATTTTATAATATACATTGAAAAATTTAGATTCAACAAGTAAAATACGTTTTTGTTTAAGCTTTTATAAGATAATTCAAAAAAGTTCATTGCATTTGAGAAAGAATAAAGATATATTTACATCAGAATAAAGATTTACTGACGATGATTAAAAGATATTTTATATACGAAAGGAAAATTGCAAAAAAGCAAGATTCACAACTTGTAGCTCATTGGGCTTTATAATAAATCGTTCTTAATAATTCCTTTCTAACTGTGAAATAAAATTATTAAAAAAATAGTATTCAAGAAAATAGTGGAATTCAAAGGAAACATTCTTTTGCTAGATCAATATACATTTTCAGAATCGAACATTTGTATTTCCAATCTATGCACTCTCTAAATCAATAAAATATAAACAATGTCTGATCAAAATTTTGTATCTTTTCCTATTATAATTGCAATTTTTAAAATAATAATTCTCTTGTAGCAAAAATATAAATTATTTCTTCCTCGGAAAATCTCGTCATTCATAGAAAGATACACATATTATTCTCTTTTAAAAATATATATTTTCCTCAGCATTATGTTTGTTATCAGTCGGAATAATCGTACTTTCTACTTTACTAAGCTCTTTGTCAATTATGGTTGTAATCCATTGTGATAAATTAAATGAAATAAGCTTTTGACATAGACATAAAAGAGTACTTTGGTAAAACAAATGTTTATATTAGATATCAGTGCTTTCATATTTGTGAAATAATCGAAAAGTAGTTCAAATATAATTCCGATAAATCGTAATTGCAAGGAACAGTATGTTACTTATTTCTCGACAGTAACTATTACGAGTTAGTAGTATCCATTTTCTTTTGGAATTTCTTTGTTTGAATTTTGTATTTCCAATGTAGTTTTCTTAAATACTTTAAGCGAAAAAATTTAAGTACATATGTAAAGTAATAAATATTTTAAAATATTGATATTTACATGAAAGAACAAAATTAACATAAATAATAAATATTATATTATTAAAATCTTTGGGCTTATAAAAATATTGTACATTTATAAAACAATGTACTATTGTAAAACAATAACGATAGAGCTTTGGCTAATATAATTTGTTTATAAAATTTTGAATTACTAAAATTTTTCAAATCTTTGTATTATTTCAGTTTTTTAAATCATAAAATTTATTGATATTGTTTGCTGGCGACAGATTTTTTAGTACAATAAATTAAGTTTTGAAAACATATTTCTAAAATTTTCATATATGTATTAATCTTACTCATTTTAATTACAATGCTAATTTAATTATTTAACAAATTAACTGCAGAAATTTGAATCATCATGAATAAATTTTTATATTATTATTGTTACATTACTTAGTTTACTAAAACATTACCCATAATCTCATTTTTTTAATATGTCAAACTGTAAATTTTTTACTTACACCTATTCTTCCTTATTTAAAAAGAAAAAAAAATCTTATTATTTTATAAGAAATTATATTTTTGTGTAAATAATTTTGTAATAAACTACCATCAATAAAAGACTGAATATAAGATAATTTTTATTCAGTTATATAGGATGATAACTGGGATCAAATAACAAATAGAAATGGTCTGTAAAAACATTATGTATTGCAAACTGTTTTCTGGTGATAAATTCATTTTAACGACTTTTTTCTCCACAAGGAAAAATTTATTAATTTAAACAATATATGTTATGTTTTGAAAATTTACTGATTTTATTTATAATATAATCATATTTGTATTCATAATTTTTCGGGTTTCTTATAATAATCATTTGTTAAAATGTTTTAATTTTAAAATACATCCATTAAGGAATGAAAATTTAGCTATTACTTAAATTTAGAAAGGAGAATTTATTTAAATTGTTGTTCGATAATTTAAATTTTAATTTCAATTTTATAAGAAATTAACTATTATAAATTTATTACAAATAGACTTTATTTTATCAATTTTAGGTCGATATACCATATTTCCTTCTGGTGAGCTGCACGTCCGCCATGTTCAACAAACTGATGCTTTAAGTAGCTTTAGTTGCCGGACAAAACACAGACTCACTGGTCTAACTGTCGTTAGTTCAAATCCAGCAAGAATCATTGTCACAGGTAATGGTAAAAATGGTGAATTTTTATCTTTACTAACTATATGCTTCATGGAAATACTGTCATTTTAAGCCTATTATAATAATATTACCTGTAAATATTACAGTTATTAATTTTTATGAAATTTAATTTAATTTCTCTGCTGAGAAATATTACAATTGATTATTTTTATAAAGACATACAATACAGAAAATTTTTATTGTAACAAAAAATATTTTCATAAGCATTATTCTTATATTCCATGAAATTTAAATATTTTTTGTTAGAAATGATTTCCTAAAAATAAGTTTTTAAAAAATAAGAAAATTAATAAAGGATATTAATTATCACAAAAATAAAAAATTTTATCAACTTTTCAAAAAATATATTGTTTTTCGATAAAAAATTAAGGAACATTTGTTAATCTAAAATAGGTGTTTTCTTACTAATTTTATCTGTACAGGAATAAAAATTGGGGAATATTATGGAAATATTTTAAAGTTTTTGCAACCATGTTTGAAATATGTTCATAAATTTGAAGTTTGTTGTCTGAAAAGCAACTCTACGTAAACATTATGAAATATTCAAATTACCAACTTTTTTCTCTACCTTCTTTTCAAATAGACACAAATGGGAAAACAAATTAATTTCTGATGATGAGTTTTCGCAATTGTGCTCAAGATAATGTATTTCAATCGAAATTTCACATTTGCAATTTTCTAGATGAATTCAGACAAAATCAAATTAATTATTTAACCAAATTCTATTTGTTATTTTCTATAAAAACTTCGTACTTTCCTTATAAAAAATATAATAAAGTCAGTAGCAATATTTTTCTTATTTTCTTGAAATATAGGTATAAGTATAGCTTAAAAAGAAAATTTAATACATACTCTATTTTAAAGAATAAATAAATTTAGATTCTATACTTTTTAGTCAATAACAATAGAATAAAATTTCAAAATTAAATGATTTAAGATTTAATAAAGCTATTCATTTGATAAAATCAACTTTATTCAATTATTTTATTATGGAATTATGCAAGTGTGACAAACATTTTATCAGTTAACAAAAATTAAATGAGATGCAAACGGATTGCAAAATTATATAAAAATTATATATAAAAGTTATATTTTCAATATTAATGAATTTGGAAATACTCTCATCAGTATTGAAATTTTGAATCTTAAATAATATATAGGTCTAAAATTATTCAATGAATTGCATAAGAATATTTATTTAAATAAATAGGGTTTATATTATTTTATCACTTTTATTTTTATCACATTAAATAAGAAATAAATATATGCACAAAAATAGAAATAGAAACAATGTAAGGAAATCTATATTGGATAATAACAAAAGTTGCAATTTTATTTTACTTAAGATACTCAAATGGTATTGCTTGGAAAAATATTTAAATACTATTATTTGCAAAAACCATTTTGTAATTCATCTATTTACAATTGTAACTAAATATAAGTTTGATGTTAATTAACATAAAATAGAATTTCATTATCTATTATAAATTTCTTGGTGTGTGAATACCTATTATAATCAACTATATAATAGAATAAAAATTTAATATATAATGCTGTACTGAACGGAAATAAATGATATCAAATGGTATTTATTCTTAGTTTTAATTTCGATTAATTTATTATGTATTTAGGAAACATTCTCTTATTCTCAATAAAAATTATATATTTAACATTTCTTTACCACCTATCTATCAAAATCTAAACACTTCATTGAAAAAAATCATCCAATCTATAGAAATAATTTGATAAATTGAAATTAAGAATTATATTGTGATTAAGAGGATTTTAAGGAATTTTTCTTTAATTTTTATGCTATATAATAGTCACATTTCTGTTAACCTGTGTACTGGTAAGTGTTAACTTCATTGATACTTTATAGAATGTCGTGGTAGAGAGAAATCAGTATTATTGATTACTTGACCTGAGATTCAAATCACTAATAATTTTCAAATTCATCGAACTATGGGAATTTCATCAAAGCCAGTTCTTTGACGTGTTGGAGTCGGAAATCATTTATTTGCATCGAAATATTTTGTATGTGAGTTATCTTTCAATACAATAATATCTGCCCACATGTGTTGTAAGGAATTATTTAAAATTATAGAGTTTCTTCCTCTGCTTCGTGTTTCGCCGGTTACTTTTTGAACGTATGCTGGATTTTGTTATTCATTGCTCGTGATCCTCATTTTGGGACTTCAATAGCTGTGGACTTGGAATAAAATACAAATAACATGGAATACTCTCGACTGGATAACATTCAAAATTTGTGAAGCCCCTTGACATGTCTTAAAGCAGCATATATTACAGTATGTGTCGCGGCAACAATAAGTACTGGTAGCAGACCTTTGATATTGCTTTTTAGCTTTATACACGTAAAACAATGACAGTAATAAGAGTTATTTGTAGATGATATTACATTCAATTCGGATAGTTCTTTCTTGTTGCTGAAAGTTTTATGAAGACAAGTTTATAATGCTAACATCGCACAGCAATTTGAAGTTTATTACCTAAAATGTTAAAAATATAATGCCAGGGAAGAGACATGACTATGGTAAAAAATATGATTTTCCTATGTAAATACTTAGCAAGGTAATAATATAAATACATGAATAACGTGCATTGTTAATACATTGGTGAATAAAGCAAAAATAATCTTAACTTGATTAAATTAATTTTTAATATAGTTAATAAAATATGTAGTGCAGTAATTAAGGTTATGCGATTCTTACTCACATTTTTTATATGCTTAAAGTTAAACTTTTAAGATAAATCTGTTTCTATCACATTTATGCTTTGTATTTTTGATCTGTATTTGATAAAATATTAATAACATAACTATGACTTTATTGAATTAAATTGAAAACATTTAAACACTAATTTATTGTTGATCATAAAAACATTTTGCAAAACTACAAAATATAGAAAACTATCCTAAAGCAGTAGAAATTTTAATTTTGTTTCGAAAATATTTAAGAAATAGTTTTTTTGGTAAAATATTTCCTTAATAAAATTACCAAAAGTTTAAAATATAAATTTAAAATTTTGGTTAGTAACTTTTAACAGAATTTGGAGCTTAAATGTTATTTATTTATTATGTACTCGTGTACAAGCTTTAAAAATTATAAATCTACTTTGAAACTTGTTTTTATTTTGGCCAGATGACTTCATTTTAATGTAAGGCACCAAAATATGCATTATTTTGCAACAATAATAAATGTAAAATCAACATGAGGATTACTTTTTTTTAAAACTACTCTCATTGTTACTTGAAGATAAATTATATAACATGCTCGAAACACAAAAGTCCAATCAAACTGTTATCGAGAATATCACTCCTAAAAAATGTTAATTTAACTTAATACATTTATGTAATTCACTAACATTTTTAAAGATACTTATAAAGTAAACCAGCAAAATCTGTATTAAAATATGTTATAAAGATAATACTAAAAAAAAATCAATATTTTTAGTTATATTACTGTAATTAGAAGGGTAAGAATTACTGTAACCGTTATTAGAAAAATCTGCTTCAAATATGAGTAATATAAAACATTCTTAAGATTATTTGAAATTATATTTCGTTGTGGCTTAAGAAATTTGTTGAACTAAATGTTCAGAGTTAGTCAAAGTTAAAATATTGCAGAGTTTTACCAAACTTGAACATTTTTACGTGTCTTACATCTCGATCATAGTATCGCATAAATCCGTGTCATTGAGATACTTCTTTTGTACGAGGGTTACTCTGAAATTTTTGAGATACGCGCAGACGAGATTTTACAAAATAAAAATAAAGGTTTAATTTTAAAATACAAAGTATTTTAATCCAGACGATTTTTTTACTGACTTACTTCACCTTCTTTAGCGCATAAATTTTAAGCAGATGATAAAATGCAGTTGACGCGAAAACATTTTCGCGCTATGAATTTCTATGATTTTAAAACAGGATTAAATATAGAAGAATGCGTTCAACGGTTGCAATTAGCATTTGGTGATGAATCTCCAGCTCGTGCTATTGTATTCAGATGGCTTAGAGAATTTAGAAGAGGTCGCAATTTTCTTCAGGATGAAGAACATACAGGAAGGCCGCCGTCCGCAGTAATCCCGGATAATGTGTCTGCCATACGAAAAATGTTAATGGATGATAATCGCTGTACCTATCAAATGATACAGAAGGAACTTAACATTGGGTCCGCAGCCATACACAAAATCATTCATGAAGAATTACATATGAAAAAGTAGTTTGCCGTTCGGTACTCAATACTCTAACTGAGCACCAAAAAGAGGAGCATGTCAGAATCAGTAAAGGAACTCTTAAATTGCAAAAAGATGGTGGCCACCGCATCATTTCTAAAATTGTAACAGGTGACGAAACGTACATACCATTTGTTGACGTTCTAACACATCAAGAAAGCAAAGTATGGGTCTTTGAATATGATCCCACGCCGACAATGGTAAATAAACAAAGCGCAGTGAAAAAAGTGATGTATGTCGTTTTCTTCAGAAGTACGGGATTAGTCAAAGCCATCAAGTTGGAGGGACAGTAACAGCAAACTGGTATACCACTAAATGTCTTCCAGAAATTCTGCAAGAACTGAATGTTAGGGAACTAATAATTCACAATGACAATGCATCTTCACATACAGCCGGGTTAACAGTTGTGTTTCTTAAACAAAAACAAATTAAAGTGATCAAACATCCGGCATATTCACCTGATCTAGCTATGTGCGACTTCTGATTATTCTTTAATATAAAAAAAGAACTTACGTGGACGTCGTTTTCATTCAGAAGAAGAGATGGATGAGGCTATAAATGCATTTTTTTCATCTATTTCAAAAGAAATGAATGGCTTGAGGCATTTAATTTGTTGAAATTTCGTCTACAAAAGTACATTGATGCTGGAGAAGATTATACTTTGTACACTCCTAAAATTTCGTAAGTATAACTTTAAAAACCAAGTTGTATCTCAAAAATTTCAGAGTGATCCTCGTATTACAGTTTTAAAAACACACAAAATTAGTGTGAATTACTTGCTAGGTGACTCCTGTCAAAAATATGAGAGTTTTTTCATTATTTCTACAATGCCTAACTATAGCCAGATTGGGCTCAGAATTTAGATTCGCCGGCTCAGAACCTGAAACTAAACCCTATTTAGTGCTTATAATATTTGATAGTCCTCAGAAAAACTTAAAAATGTTTCTAAAGATACTTTTACAACTTAAATGTCACTATATCAATTTTTTTTTATCCCAGTAACAACATATTCAAAATAATTATATAAATATCGCGAATACTAAGTCCATCAATCAAAATGTATATTAAGGGAAACTACTTTACTTTTTGGGAAAGTAATTTTTAAATATTTTTTTTATTTATCACAAAAAGAGTTTTTAAATTATAACTCTCAATCAAGTCAATCGGAAAAACTAAATTTTTATTACATGTTAGTGAAAATATTGTAGCAAAAAGGGAAAATTAAAAAATAAGATAATTAATTGAAGAACTTTTTTACTCTTGAAACTTAGCTTTATTTCACAGTATTCGATTAATTATTTAATTAAAATTATTAATATGCAAATAAGTGAGATTTACTTAACAAAACGAGTTTATTTTTTCTTTTGAGGTTGTTAGAAATCTATAAAAAATATTAAAATTATATGAGCTTTTATTAAAAATTAAGGAGCAATATTTTCTTTTAAATTGCATTATTTTATGCTTATTTAATTTTTCCTTAATGAAAAAAAAACAAATGATGTGTCTTTGACAAACTATTTTTTAGTTTAATGAGAATTTCAGTTAAAAAAAATTATTTGCAATCAATTATTGTTCTTTCTTCAAATGAAAACAAACTTGCTCTATAACCAAGCATAAAAAGGATTATTGTAACAAATCCTGCTTTCTCATTTCTTTTATACAAAAACTAAATAAAATTAATAAAATTACAAAACAAATTGAAAAATGTATCTTTTATTTTTCTCTTCTGTCATTTGAAAAAAAGAAGCAAAGCTCCGACGGTAAAGAATGATACAGACCTTTATCAATATATTAAATATTTTTACAGGTTTGTTATAAATCAACTCAAGCGAATACGGAAATAAATGAATATTCTTTCTTTTAATATATGCTTCTTTTTTTGGGATAAAATTTATTATTTGAGTTTGGAACAATATTAATTTTGTATCCTGAGATTGTTTTTTAACATTATATCCAAAGTATAAACAGTATATTCCAGACTAATGTATCAAGATAGAATTACTTCTGAGTTTCTCAACAAATTCTTGTTGTTTATCTTCGAATTTTTTTGTTTTTTATTATTTTGCTTCGAAATTGTTCGTAAAGTTAACAGTTTCAACCAACGTACGAATAAATATGAGGTGGTTGTCGCACCTCAAGTGGATTTCAAAATTGACGAAAAAATTCCTTTCTATATGTATGAATATCATTTGTCTTAATATTACCATTTACATGAATTTGATTATACTTAATTTCTGTGAAGTATTAATTATTATATTTTCCTTCTTACACAAATATAGTTTTTAGTTTTCTAACATTATTCTTACTGTTAGTAAACAGGAAAAATACATAAATTTGAAAAATAGTAATCTAGAAATAATCTAAATCCATTTATAATAGTAAGTCTTCAAATCTAATTTTAAATAGTTACATGTGTTGTGAAAAAGTATATTAGCAAA
Source organism: Latrodectus elegans (assembly GCA_030067965.1). Classification (NCBI taxonomy): domain Eukaryota; kingdom Metazoa; phylum Arthropoda; class Arachnida; order Araneae; family Theridiidae; genus Latrodectus; species Latrodectus elegans. Next base: position 41,712,887 of record CM057813.1, on the reverse strand, counting down.
AATAATGCATTCAAATGGATTTTATTTTAACTATTAACCTACATATACTAGCTATTTTATATGTACTATACTATTTGAAAGGTTACTTCTATTTGTTTGGTATGTTATTTTGAAATATCAATTATTATATGATTAATTAAAAAGGAATAGTAAAAAAAATTAAACAAAGATAAACAATTGTGTATGGTAAGATAATTCAATAAATCTATCTTCAAATGTTATTTAGGAATCTTAATGTTATATATAAATGATACCTAAAGAAAAAAGAGAAACTTTATCAATTGAAATTCTCAAACTTGATATATAATAAGATATGATTTCATTTGTTTTATGAATTATTTTTTAAAGATCTTCAAAGATATATTTTTATTTATTTTTCTATTCAAAGGGCTTTATATTATATTTTATTTCTGCTAAATACAGAACATTTACTTATGAAAGCACCTTTAAGAAATAAAAAATAGTGTATCGAAGATTAAATACATAATAATATAAATCTCTTTAAGTAATTCCGAGTAAATTATTTGGCTTCAAAATTTTTGTGCAATATAAAGATTTTCCACATATTAATATACACTTTAAGAAACATTTTAAATATAATATTTCAATGTTGGATTCAACAATATACCTGAATTATTGAAATGATTTAAAAACTCAATTGAGTTTCATTAAAATGCAAAAGTTTAAATTTTAAAGATTGATAATTAAATTTAAATGTTAACTAAAAAACATTTAGATTAAATCTTCAGTTATATTTAATTAATTTGCTATAAATATTAAATATAGTATTTATTTGAACTAAATATAAAATAAAGAATTTCAAGGATAATCACTTAACATTAGATATTTATAATTTTTTCATTCAAAAATACATATGAAAAATATATTTTTTATATATTTTTGCTATTATATATTTACTAGATTTTAATTGAAGCATAAAATATATTTACAATTAAATATCAGATGTGCAATAAAACACGATTATTTAATAAATATGCTTGTATAAATTGAGTGCAATATATAATTTTGAAAAAAAAATGTCTAACATTATAAACTGGTGACTAATATTTTCGATAATATTTCACAAATAAACAATAATGATTACGAAAGATAATGTTTATTTAATTTCAAATAAAATTATTTGATATATTTTTAACATATATGACTCTGCTTTAATTATGTATTAAACAGTCAATTCACAAATTTAGTTTCATATATTAAATAAAATTAATTTATTTATGTAATAGAATTAAACTTCAAAAAAGAAATTGAGAAAAATTTGTTTTGCAGTTTATTTTTGTGAAATTGGTTTCACAATTTATTTTTCTCAAGAGTTAAAGATAAATTATTTTAATTAAAAAATTATTGGAGTACGCAATGTTTTAAAATAATTAATTTCTATTCCTTTGCATAAATAAAAACTGTTGTTTTTCATAATTATTCTCTTATGCTTCCTTTAGAAATTTCCTGTAACATTTTCTCCTAAGTAATAAAATTAATAAACAAGCCACAGTGGCTTGATTGGTTATAAAGTCGTTCGAAAGGTAGTAAGTTCGTATCCTGACCCAACAATATATCCGTCCTATTTATTAATGGTGCCATCTAAAATATGTCATGGTTACGATACTCTTAAGTGAAATAATGCCTCTGGGGGTTGCATTTCTGTCTGAGAATAATTGGATAGGAAGACCTACCATCTTTCAATGTCACCATTCAAAGATCACTAGATGTCGTTTTATATAAATTTTTGCACTCATATTAGTGCTAAAAGATAAAAATTCGAAGCAACATAATATTTATGAAATATTATAAAGATCTAAGGGAAATCAAAAGAGATGTGTACATATAGTCAAAATATTATATTTTTCTGTAAAAATTAATTTATTTATAATTGAAATTTAACAATACACAATTAAGCATTTTCAGAAATAAATACTGCATAGTTTACAATAATTACTCCTTAGGTTAAAACTAAATTTCTTTTTTATCCTTCAAAAGATAAGTTGACGAAGATAATGTTAAATAAAAATTGTATTAACTCATAACTTCTCTACAAAGTAGGATTTATCTTCGACTATAATTATGGAAATTGAAAAATTTTTAATAAATAAAATTTCAGATAAAATTGTTTCAGCACTTGCATAGTTGTATTTTGAAATTAAAGTAATCGAGTTAAAAACATAATGAAAAATTGAATTCAAAATAATATTTGTTAGGAAATTAGTGAAACATTTCAACATGAAGAGCTACAATTAAGGATAAAGAAATATTTTTTTAATTTGCCAGTTTAGGAAAGAATTATTCAAACTTTGTGCATCATACTCATAGAACCAAGTTAGTAGAAAGGTATTTAGTATGAATTTATTTTTAATGAAAGAACTTTTAAATAATAACATCAAAAAGAAAATAATATTATAACAATATGCAGAAAATGTTCATGTGTTACTAATAACACTTGATAAATAAACTTATTGTCGATAGTAGCAACTACTATTCTGCATGAGTCAAAGAATATTTCAAGATTTCAATTGTTAATTAATTTTAAAAATAAAAAACTTAGATCATACTAAGAAAAAATTTGAAATAATGAATTAGTGTGGAACAATTCTAGAGATATTTTTATGAATATTTGTTAAAGTTTTTATTTTACTTTTACAAAGTACTTTACATGACATAAGAAAAATCTCCTTACAATTAAGATAAATTTTAAAGTAATATTTTTTTATTTTCAACAAAAAGTCTAATTTGAAGGAATGGGATTTAAAAAGAAAAATATTATGTTCTTATATTCAAATTTAGAATATTTTAAAATGAAATAAAAGTAAATATTATTAATGTATATGTATATAATATATACATATGTGTAAGCATATATTTTTAATTATTATTAAAATTATTCTTCACTTACCAAATGTTTTGATCTCATAATTTTAGAATACTATAATATTATAAACTCAAGACAAATTATTACATCAAAATCTTTTTGAGTTTTGATGTGTGAAATAAATAAAAATTTTCATGATATAATTAATCCTTTGAATTATTCTTTGAAGTAATGTACAATAAATTAATCATGTGAATCATTTTTAATCCTATAACAAGTTTTAACATTAATCATTACACATTGATGATTATACATCATACATAATTAGATGATTAATCAAAATTTTTGTGATTATAAATGAATAATTTTATTAAACACCTTAAGCTGTGTAGAACTGTAACATCATAACTTGTTGCCAAAGATCCAAAGATAAATAACTAATTAATACGAATATAATCTACCAGGCACATGATTAGTTACAAATTCCTATAACTTATTGCTAAAGTGTTACGTTAAACAATACGCCGTAGCGAATCTGCAAAGCAAACAAAACATATTTCAGATTTAATTACATCGTAGCCGCTTCCCGACTGTCAACACAAACGGTTATCTCTTTAACATATTATCCCATTCCTTAATGGTAGTCATATTGTCTTTGACAAGAAATCGATATTATTTATCGTTTTCATCAGATCCTGAGAAAGTAATAAATGAGCATTTTATGAAAAAATAACATCGATATCCACTTTCTGAGCATTATCGATTGTTATCCAAACGCATCCTTATTTTTCATAAGAATATCCTTAAAACAGATAAAAACAACGAACGCAATTTTTCTTTTCTTTTTCCTCTCCCCACAGGGTATTTACCACGTGAGTATCGGAAATGAGATAGAGATCAGTTGCGCTAAAACAGAAAAAGAACAAAATAATAAAAAGGAAATAGAATAAAGTTCTTATTTTTGTGCTCAACTGGCCCTTCTTCTTTCCTTCTACATTCTGGATTTTCTTCCCTCTAGAGATTTCCTGTTGTTCTGGCATGAGAGGACAAGGCTATTATATTTGATTAGTTGATCCTCAGCTGGCTTTGAGATTCCGTGCTCTAAAAAAAGGGAAAAAAGAATTTGATAGAGGGGGAAATATAGATTACAAAAAGCGTGAGAAAAATCCCTATCTTTCTTATACTCAAAACAAAGAAACAAGGCACACCAATGACCAATCATTTAGTTGTCTTTCCAATTTTGGAACATCTTGGCAGTTTCTTATCAACTAATATGTTCAACTGAATTAAGGTTTCTTTCTTCTTATTTATTCTCTGCGGCAGTGTAGAAGGCTAACATTAACTTGTAAAGAAAGAACCATTTTTTCTTATCAAAAGCCGTGTGAAGAAATAACATTTGCCGTTGATCTTTGCCCATTTATTGGGTGAATTGTATAAATTCCAGCTAGTTCTAGCGGAAATGAATTTCTTTGTGTTGTTTTTGCTGTGTTTTCAGAGATCTAAGATATTGGAATATATTTTTCTTGGTAAATGTGCTATATTTTCATCATTTTGTAAACAGGGGATTCTCGGGATATTATGATATTTTCAAAGAAATTGAACGATTTTTCATTCATTAGGTCAAAATACAATATAATCTGATATTACTATTTGTATTTGCTTATTAATATAAAACAATTATTTTCTATATGGTTTTGCATGTATATTCAGATAGGGGATATGTAAATTTTGGAGAAAAATTTAATTAACATTCTAATATTATTTAATTATGGGAAATGAATGTGTTCCATTTTGATTCGTCTAAGAACTTTAAAATATTGTATATTTTCCTTAAATAAATATTCTTGGGTTTTTCTTTTGAAATAAAATTAGAAAAATTATCTGCTTAAAGATTTTTCTAAAATTAAATTAAATCAACAATAATTAGAAATTAGCCTTTTTCTGTTAAGCTGTTTACGGAGTCTTTTAAAAGTCGCATTCTCTTAACTTGTTACCTTATAAATTATAATTGCTATATACCTAAGTTTTTAATATGCTGAATAACATTAATTTACAGTTTACAGCATTGGGTGGGAAACTTTTTGTGGTTTAGCCCTTTTTATAGTCAAAACATGCACATAGATTTCATTGAGTATAAAAAATTCGAATTTAAGAAATTATTTTGATAGAGAAGCATTTATATTGAAATTATAGCTTGTTTAAAATAAAATGAATGGAACTAATGACTTGATGAACTGACTAGAATGACTTGATGAAATGACTGATGCAATTGATGAGATGTTATGAGTATTTATGTTTGACTTAATGTGAATAACAACTGAAAATACTCATTAGTATTAATTTTTTTATCCGTTTTTTGTGATCAGGTATACAACGATACTGAATCCCCGCTCTACCAAATAAAAAGACGGAAAAGCAATTAACAACTTCCGTAAAATAATCAAAAATGCAGGATATAATACAAGTATCTGTTTTCATTACGAGAATTTGTGGTAAACATAGGTTTAAGTTCCTCATTTGTGGATATTTCAATAAGTTGATTCTATATTACTATGGATTCATCTGTGTTTGGATCTGAATTTATCCATTCGCAAAATGATTCAAGACCCGCTATTACTGCAAAAGACAAATCTGTGGTAAGAAATTTTATCAATGTTTATTTACAAAAAAACATAACGCTTAGTACTTATGTAACATAATGTATTTCAAGTATATATATATATGTATGTATGTATATATATATATATATATATATATATATATATATATATATATATATATATATATAATATATATATATATATATGTGTGTGTGTGAGAGAGAGAGAGCGAGACAACCTGGATGATACCGGTAACTTCTGTGGCCCTGCTGAAACCACTAGTTTACAATTTTCACGTAGAATATAAATACTAGAAAATCGTAAGCATCATAATAGGAAATATAATATATAGTAATTATAAAATATTATTTTTTGGATACTCAGTAATATATTAAATGAATATGAAGAAATGCTGTAGACACATCTATATAAGAAAACAAATGTTTGGCAAAGTTGCTATATCCGTTGTCTGCTACAATATCAGATTTTCTAGTTTTTTTTTTTGAGTGCACGAAAAATAGGGCTGAAGAGGCAATAAAATCTGAAATTTCAAATACGAGCATTCCATGAAATGTTGCTTGTATTGATTATCTAATGAAATACCAAATCTTAAAGAGCTGATTGAACAGAAAAATATTATATAACGGTATCATACTGAAAATGGCTGAGAAATCTTAGGCAAAAAAGACATTCAACTCTTTCTAATCTTCCCAGGATTTTACTGACAGGGCATCAAGAAATTTCAGTGCCCTTATTGTTTAATGGATAATCTTCGATATATATATATATATATATATATATATATATATATATATATATATATATATATATATATATATATATATATATATATATATATATATATATATATATATATATGTATATATATATATATATATATATTTCAAATCGAAGGCTCACGCGTATCTTGTTGTTGAATCCACAACACTATGCTTTACCCCTATAATTTTTAGTGACCTGCTAATTGGAAACAAGTTTTTTGAACCGGCGAGTAACATTTAAATTATCTCGGATGGATGTGAGAGAAAGAAAGATTCAGTAATCTTTAAACACTTTATGACAGTAAAGAAAAGTTCAAGCGCACAGAATTTCTGTGATGGTGGAGAGTGTGTGCAATTTGGTGTAGTATTGTTTTTAAAAAATCAGTTGATTTGCCTAGAAATGAATCTAACGTGTGATAGGCATGTAATCATTCTGCCTGAAAGCCTTTACCAATTCTAGTTATTTATGAATTCTGATGAATATGTACAGTTCAAGGATAGTGAACCACTTTTCATACCTAGAAGTGTTCTTGCATGGTTGCAATATTATTCTTTGTATTTTAATCTTGCTTTTAAAGTTGAGAAAAAATCTTTCACACCGATGATCATCATAATCTTCATCTCTATGAATCATAGTGTAAATTGGCTTCAAAATATCTTCAAGCATGTATAGAGTTTATTTCACGTCATATTGCAAATCTTATGTTTATTTATAGGAACTTGCCAAGATATTATGTTGGTGTACTAATTTTTTTAGAAGTTGAGGTTACAATTAACGTTGTTATAGTTTAAGGTTATAGTTATAGTTTCCACAATATCTAATCAATTCAATTTCATTAACTCAATATCTTAAAGCAATATATAATGTATGATGAAATCAGTGAATTGCTTATATTCATCATAAGACAATATATGATGATTATATGCAATTCACTGATTTAAAGCAATATATGAATTACACAGTTTTATTCTATTTATGATTACACAAATATGTAACTATCAGTGGATTAAATATGAAGTAAGCATTTTGGGTTTAGATATTTTAGGAAGAATTCTCCCAAAAGCCTGATATAAACCATAAGATCTTTTTATTTTTTTATATCTTATATTTTTCCCTTAAAAAACGAGACTTATTATCATGTTTTTTTTAGATTTATTTCAAATGTTCAAAGTTATTGATAAAAAAGGGAAACTGTAAAAAATTTATTATTTTTATGTAACTGTCTGCATTTATAATAGAAATTACATCTTATCAAATGTAAGTTTATATTCTAAATTTTAAAAAATTGTGTCTCAACAAAAGTACGTTTATGCAGAAATTATCAAGCTTGTTTTCTATGATATTTTTATGGTATCATATTAATAGCTGTAAATGAAATTTTTAAATAAAATTTATCTTCTCAAGAATAATTAAAATATGTGTTAGATATATTACTGAATATATCAACAAAATAAAGCAATGCGTTCGTTTTCACTCATAGATTTGTGAGTTTTTTCACAACACTAGTATTCAATTTTAAAATTTACTTCTTGTACGAAAGAAATAAGCCTTTTTTCAAACATTAAAAAATAAGAGACGTTTTTACATTTACCGATTAAAAAACAAGAATTACCATTCTATTTTTCCCGTTATACAAGCATAAATAGATATTTTTATTTTATATATATTTAACGATGGTAAAATAACTTCAACTTCTTACTACTGGCAAAAATATTTTGATTAACCTTCTCATTTTTTAAGGGAGATGAATAACAATTTATTAGGACTATTTTTAAGAGACCATCGTGCTCCAAACGAACCATAAAGAGAGATACTTTTCGGCCCATTAACTACAACAGTGGGCCAATTTTCGTAAAATGTAAAGGCCATACATTCCCTGGTAAAATGGATTTCTGGTTTGAAAAATGAGAATGCTTATTTTTCTTATCCTTTTAAAATAATATTTTTGTGAAGGATGATATAAACTTCTATAAAAGGGGAAAGTGTTTCTTATTTCATCTGTCGATATATTTATACCTTTTTCGTCCGATTGGTTCTTGGTATAAAAACACTGTGTCTTTTCTTTAGATATTTAGAAGAAATAAAAGCTGAAAGCATTTTCAAATTTTTCTAATGCTCCGTTTTGGATATTCAAAAAATATGCATTCAGAAAATGTATTATAAAAGAATTTCGTGCACTGAATGTGGCTTCCGATTCACCACTATAATCTATTTTTTATTGGTATCAACTTTGATATGAATAAATATTTAGAATTATATTTATAAAACCTTATATTAAATAAATTAACATTCACATGAAGTGTAACGTCGATTGATTTTTCAATCATGTATATTTAAACTAAACTGAATCATACCAACTGTATTCATTAAAACAGGAACTATTTAATTTTATTGCACTTGAAATTTAGTTGACATGTCTAAATTTCAAGTGCAATAAAATTATTATATAAAATTTGCAATAAAATTATTATATAAAATTTGCAATAAAATTACTAAAGTCCTAATATTAAATAAAATGCATATATTTTACGTATGTCCTTATGTTAACATTATATAAACCTAAATACCCATAAATGATATATAGTATTATTATTAATAGACATCAGATTGTAAAATGAACATGCAGAAAAAAAAAGCTTGAATATAAACTTACTTTTAATTAACAGATTAATACAAGTGTGATAAAGGAAAACATTCTTTATATCCCAGTTTATAATAAGAAATCATTATTTGTTTGAATGTCAGATTTCAGGTAAAAAAGTTAAAAAAATAAATTATATATGCAAATTTCTTCCTTAATATTATCCAGGACACACCATAACCATCCCCAGAACTTTTTGCTATTTTGACATGAACATCATAATATTAAATTAAAATTGGCTACATATGAGGACCAAATCAACCAAGAAATGAAGTTAAAATATATTTTGCACCAAACTATTACACAAATACCTATGTCCAATATAACGTATGAATTATAATAATGATCTGAAATGAAAGCTAGAAAAAACAGTTTGACTAATTCTAGAGTGAGATTTAAGAAAATGTTATGCAGATGTATCTTTTGGAAGAATTAAACTCATCTGTATTGAATAAATTCACTTCTCAGTATTTCGTGACTGAGATATGACACATTTCTTACCTCATCAAAACAACTATGTAATTTTCCTCAAGAATATATTTCAATACAATTGGAATATAACAAAATATAATACAAACTAACATAACTAATTCAAAACACGTGTAGTTTTAGTCTATGGTAATTAATTCCATTTATTTTTAAATGTCGTCCTTTTTAACATCAATTATAAATTAGTGTTATCTACAAAATTATTGAGTAATAGTTCAATGCCTTCAAACTTAGATTTCAATAATGAAAGAGACACCAAGAACTGTAGACGTAAATCTGATTTCCTTTATATTACATTTTTTTTCTTCAATTTCTCCACATCCTCATATAAATGAAGGTTGTAGTTTTAGCGTAATAACATCATACACCTCAAGGGTTTTTTTAAAATTTTAAAGTTAGTAACTCTCAATTATTTACTTAAAGTTTATCCATTTTTTTTTCTTTAAAGATTCATGCTAATTACTTTTATTTGACTGAAATCTTTTTAAGTTTTCCCTTTAACCATAAAAATTGTGAAATTATTAAGCAGAGCCTGAATTTCGTAATGTAATTTTTTGCAGTCTAAATTTACCTCTGTTCTTTCTATACACTGTATCAGCCGGGTTCAATTTTATGATACCGGGACATCATTAAAAAAGACTGGGAATAATGGTTTTGTCTATAAAATCATTTCCGATAGTTTATTAATAATCCATTTTCCTCACTTCTTTTTCCATTAATGGTAAATCTTAAACATTTTGCCTTTGGAAATATTTATAACGTCAGCAAACAAAAAAGCCAAGGATTACGAATTTATGTCAATCGTTTGCCAAACCTTTAATTAGTATTAGCTTATCTGCTATTCTGGTGGACAAAATATTTTCTTTGCCCCATAGCATTTTTTTATTAATTATCAAAATATGAATACCAAATGTGCTTGAATTCATCCAGATATAATAAGAAAGGATGCATAATTATGAGCGCATACTTTCAAACAATCATATCAAAAATCTTTTTTCGACTAGTTGAGTGAATTAGCCACTAGGATTTCATGACTCGTCACTAGGCTTTAGAGGTTAAACGATTATATATATATATATAGCGTGTAAGTAAAATCGACAGTTTTTAAACCTTTTCAATGAAACGAGATTGATAACAATATAAGAGAAGAAAGAGAAAAATGTTTTTATCGGAATTACAAATCTTCAATATCTCTGCCTTCTGACGTGACAATCCATCAGATGCAAAAAACTGGGAAGTGCAATTCTGATTGCAATGTAATAGGATGGATCTGCGTGTTTTCACATTTTACTGTGTGTTTTAATTCAAGACTCAACTTGCACATTGTGCCAGTATTGAGATTCCCTATAACTAAGTTCCAAACAAGAAACTATAATATTGGAGGGTGGCAATAATTATTTAATAAAAAACTAATTTACAAAAGATGACTTGATTTTTATTGAGCTGGTTCAAAACTGGTCGATTACTTTGGGTGATGCAATGACTTATGTCAGATTTGTGTTAACTTCTGCAGTTAAATAGATTCTTGTATTATCCGTCCAATAAACTACTATGACTATCTGCTATATTCATCACATCTAAGGAGATACTTTAACAAACCTACAGATAATTCCTCATTCCCGGAAAGTAATCTCTGAACACGCTGAATCCGATAAGAAAAGATCAACAGAACAATAATCAGAAGTCTGATAATAAGGGCTTTTGATAAATTTAATTTATGAATATAACTTCTTGCTTTATGTAAAATGGATTTTTAATTACCTATTTAAAACTCTCATCCACATAGTTAAATGCGATAAATATTCCAAAAGCTTAAAAGCTCTTTCTTCGATTAAATTGAGGGAATGACGAATTGATAATAATTGAATGGATTTTAAATTATGTTATTAATTTTAAAATCACCTGATGTATTTATTTCTAGAATAAATATTTTGACTTTTTTGTTTGAATACATACTGGCTGAAGAAGATGATTTGTTGGAAAAGATATGAATGAATTTTTTTATGTAAATACACGTGAAAGAACTGATTATTAATTATCATAACAATATTTAACTAAAAAAATACATTGAATTTCGCAATTAGATCACTTCAAATGTTCATTCAAATTTAAATTTTCAGTCGAAAATAAAATTAATCGAAGTACTTAAACATCTAGACAATTACTTGGATTATTTTTAGATATCTTTTAAAATATATTTTTTACCAATTGTCGGGGTATATCGGGATGTATTGTCTCCTTATATACAAGGAACCGGCCAGAAACAGCAACCTTTTTGCAGCCGAGGCGTTGCCCCGGGTGCACCACAAGGGGTGGACCACCATCGCACTCTCACACATGCAATAGGGACCCGTTTATAGGTTAGGCACTATTCATACCTAATTCACGCACACAAGGAAAGGACAAATACAGAAAAGAGAAAGTACATCAATGCCTGAACCAGGATTCAAACCCAAGACCTCCTTATCCGTAGTCAGGCAAGCTGGCCACTAGACAAGTTGGCCGGGTCTTTTTTAAAAAATAAATTATATTTAAAATATATGTCAATTTTTTTTCCTTCGTCATGCTAAATTTGAGAATTATTTAATTTCTTTTCAAAGAGAAAAGAATTTATATAAATATTGAAATTTTTTAAAAATAAGTATTAGGTACACTTTCCAGAAAATAGATATTAATTTCATTAGACGATTTATTTTAATCCATGAGTAATTTATGGGTTTGAGTAAATACATGTATATTACAGTTCCAAGTTCAATACGTCAAGATGTATAAAGATTAAAAATCATTAAAATCTGATAGATTTTTTTGTCACAATTATTTATTATAAAATGGTTATTTCTTTCGTTCCTGTTAAGATCACGTGATTATGCCACCGTGTAATAATTCTCATTCATTTAAAATAACCATGAAATCAGATAACATTGCATCTACAACATATTAAAACGTTGTAAATTCAACTTTTCGACGAATTAGCTGTCTGCCTTTAATTTGCATTCTTCGAGGGTCAGTAAACTAGGCAAAGTTTATCATCAAATGTCTGCGAATATTTTTGAAGTTCATTTTATTCATAAAATTATTTCTTATATAAAGACCAACAATGCTTTTATTCCTTTTGAATAGATTCTATGATTATATTTTGTTTGTCTCTACTGGAGTGTTTTTCGCTAAAATTTTAACTTAATGTTATTAAAAACTAAGGGGCTCAGATATTCAGAGATTATCCGCTTTTTGAATACGATTTTGAATTTATCACTATATTCTGATTCAGATTTGTTATTTCACCCTAAATTAAAACCATTTTAATACTGCTTATTTCCTTAAAATTTCCAAGCTGCCAAGAATTTATTATTGAATACTTCTTTAGTGCTTCTTAATGAATTGGACATGTCTTTAGTGAAGTTCATAAAAAATAATTCAACTTCTTACTGTTAAAGAGTTCTGTGAGACATGTTGCTTTACATTTACTTCTTAATGGTCTACAAGGGAAGCATTATTTGAAACCTGTATAGCATGCATGGACTTTTCGTTGAAAGTTTTGTACCATAGTTCTAAACTTTCTCAAAAAAATTTTCTGTTACTACTTTCTCTTGAGGTATTTTCCTTTATACTAAATATGTAATCTAACAAAATTTAATTTAAAAGTGCACACAACTCAATAAACCTAAATAAAGCTTTTACAAACTACAGTAAACAGCTATTTAAAAAGAAATAATTGATAAGAATTAACTGAGTTTAAATTAGTTCTATAGATAGTTCTATAGTACTGTCAAGAAAGTACTTTGTAAATTTAAACTATTTCCATGATTAAAATTTAATTAATTAAGAAAAAATTTATTTTTGTGTATAGTCTCTCAATATATTTCACTAATATTTTCAATCAAACATCAAATATTGTAATAATATTATTATAATGCTAATTTAATGCTTAAACCATTATATTTTTAAATCTTCAACTATAAAAAAATGCATTTAGATTTTTAAAAAGTTTTATTTTTTTTTAAAATATTTAATTTTAATTTAAAAATATTCTGGTTATTACAAACAATAAATTAAATTTATTAAATAACAAATTACATAATAATCTAAATGAAATAACAAGGGTTAAAGTTTTTATCTTTACTATAATTTGATCTAAGAGCTTTTAATCCTCAGCAACATTAAATTTTAAATAAACTTTGTTCGGCTTCAGCTACTTTTTTAACGTCGATGGTAAGGTAATTGTTATAACATTCAAGAGCTATCCTATTTATATAAATGATGACTAAATAGCACAAAAAAATTAAGATAGCAAATATATCAGAAATGTATGTCAAAGTTTTTTTATTTTTTAGTCTTGTTTATTTATGTAGACTTACTGCTTCTTGTTAAAACATCATCCATCAAACTGTCAACAAAGCTTATATTTAACAGAAACGCACTTTCAAAAAGAGCATACATCATTTAAAAAGAGCAACTGTTTTGACTGTTTGTGGTTCTATGGTACCCAAGATAATTTCTACTTTCAAGATGAGATATATTTTTTTTATTTTCTTAAAATAGAAATAGAAATCTTCAGAAATTCGAACGTACCATTAAGTCAGAAACAAACTCATCATCTTGAAAACTTTAACTTTTCTTTTTAGTTTTTTTTGATTTTTTAGTTCTTTTGATTAAAAAATATATTTGTGTGATTGCGCTTTTGTGGTTGTTATCACCTAACTCTGAATTCTGAGTTCAATTCCCTCACATGTTATAACTAAAGGAAAATTATTATTCAATATTCTTTATTGTTTCTGTTATTTTGATTACAATCTCTTTTTCAATAAGACTTAGTATACTTTAAGAATTCATTTAATACAAGATTAGATTTTGCAATTTAATTTATCTTATTCTCATTAATTTATGATTATTTTGAGACAAATTTTGTGTGCACCTTTTAAGAAACATGTCATTTCTTATTGTTAATAAATCTCATTTTTCTGATTTTTTATACAAAAAAACTCTGTATAAATGTTATTAAGAAGATGTATTTAGAAAAACCCTCGATAAATTTAAATTCATAAAAAAATATATCGAAAAATTATTTATCAAAATTAAACCAAAATTTATTTATGAATATTTTGTTCACTGACTTAAACTTAGATGCATCAAATGTCAGTTGGCGTTATCTTTTGCTAGTCATAGATGATTTACTACGTTTAGAGCTTGCTCGTACAAAATCAAAAAGGAAGATGGGCAAAATATGTATCAATATATATTAAAAGTTTCCTTAAGTGCAGTTTAAATCTTGGCGTTTTAAAAAAATGTGAAAATTATGTAATGTTATGTAAAAAATAGAAGCCGGGAATTAATTACTATGGCTACATTTCTATTTTAGGTCTAAAATTTCAAACTTTCTATTTCAGTTCACTGCATGCACCTATAACTACATTCTTTTAATTCCAATTTTTCTTCAATATGTATCACATTTATGTTCATTTATAGTTGTAAATAAACTTATTTTTAATTGTTTTCAATTAAATAAGAATACCTTAATTCATAGTTGTAAGTAAAATTCTGTTACTAAGCCAATATAAATTTTAAATATTATTTTAATAACAAATATTCAGTTAGAACATGACATGTGAATACAGTATACTAATAACATAATATTTATTAAATTCTTAATATACTGTATTCCCATGTCGTGTAAATACTAGCTATATTTTTCTAATATATATATATTCATTTCTTAATATTTCATTTGCATTTTTGCAATGAGTTGCTAAATTCACAGTTAGCTCCCAATATTAACAATACTTAATGGTAGCATGCTTACGTTCTACATTGCATTATCAAGAAATTGATCTAATAATAAAATAATTACTATATGAGGAATCAAAAGCTATAAAGGCTTGAAACATTTATTATTTAAACTCAAAATAATACAATAAGATTGCAGCAAGAAATAAATAAATCCCAATCTTGGCATAATTTTGAAATGTTTCCGTAATACAAAATGAATTAAAAAAGATTCTATTATAAATATATATATATATATATATATATATATATATATATATATATATATATATATATATATATATAACGAAATCCTCTACATCGAGTTATATTTTTAGAAATTCCACAATATATATTAAAAAAAAATTTTTTTCAATTCATACAGTAGTTTTTCAGGAAAATTATAACACATTTAAAAATTAATTGTAATAACGCTTAAGAAGTAGCCTATGTTTCATTTTTAACAGAAACACCGGATTTATATGTCAACTAAAATGCAAGAAAATTAAGAACTTTATAATATTCTAATGCACAACCTAAAATTAAATATTAATACGCAAGGAATAGTTTGCGGTCTTGAAGCACATCCCTCGGGATAAAAATATATTAGTTACAGGAAAAAGGATTTTGCAGTCATACACGCGCACAAAGATGAACAGTTCAATATTATCGAATTTCAAGAGAAGTTTGACCATCGAAAAAAATGACTAATACCCACCTGACACTTTCATTAAGCTTAATTACATAAATTTAACTCTGAGCTTTAATATTGTTCGCAAGTGAAACTTAAACGGTGATTGTAAGAATGCGAGCCGACACACCAAACATAAGAAATTAATGCATTTAAACTGTGTGTGAAGTGCACTGTCCTGAGCAATTTGAAAAAAAAAAAAAAAAGTCTGATTGATGATCGGTAGAAGCTATGTATTTCAACCTGCAACCAGAACTCATTAGTGTCAGTGAAAACAACTCGTAAGAAATAAAATATCTTTAAGTATTACGATTGCATTACTAATCACACGTCTTTGATAACTAAATGTAACTGATTTGCCAGGATATGATTAAACAATTAGCGACTATGCTTCCTAGAATAGAAGGAAAAGGTCCTAAAAGGAAGGAATCCGAAATCTTCTCTTAATTTTCAAACAACAACAAGGAAATGGTTCCTGTCTGTCGAAAAATGCCTCATGATGGACAGCGTTATACCGGCACTTAGGATCGGTATTGGGGATGTTATGTTTTAAGGGTGTTTTCTTAGATATGGATTGGAATGTTCAATTACACTACAGAATAAGCTTAATGTCAAGACTTACAGCATCATTCTGGATGATCATGTGGCTCATATATATTGCTATTTTACAATGGATTCTTGTTGTTTCAAAGAGGACAACGCCATTTGTCATGTTTCAAGTTCTACTATGGTGTGAGAAATTGGAGTTCAGTAACATGGAGAGTAACCACTTATGGAACAAGTTGAATCACAGACTTTAAAAATGCCATCGCCATCCAAAATCAGTTGAAGCGAGATGTTTTTTCAAATTTGAGTGGCAGAAAATATGAAATGCTTTCTTACAAGGGCTGCAGAATAGTTTATTTCAGAAGATATCGTTATAATTGTTGTTTGTAGCTCTATCCTCTATAAGTATTGAATAAACCTATAGATTTGTTTTTCTATCTTAAAGTCTAATTGTGCCCTAATTAAGGTGTTAGTCTAATTAAAGTAAATAAGATACAGCATTAAAAGCAACTACAATCAAATCAAATATTAAAAATATGTGATGTAAAAAAATGCAACAGTTAAAATTTCGATGTGAAACCATTTCTATTCAACATTAATAAATATATCCGGTAAAAATTATTTAATGTTTTCAACTTATCAGAAATATGTATGGTAAAATAATTTAATTCTAATTCATATTTATAATCTTATTTATGAAAAGAAAATATTTTCGTAAAATATTATATTAAGAAAAATTTAACTTTATAAAATATTGAATTAAAAACATTAAGTTATAAAATAACTTAACAATAACAGCCCACATACAATAAATACTTTGAATAATGATAGCTAGTATTATTAACTTTTTCTTTTTATTATTAAGTTATTATTATATTAATATAGTTTAGAACATTTAGTAAATGGAATTTAGATTTAATTAAACTGTTAATACAATTTGGTAAAATACAAATATTTATTAAACTACATGTTAATATGTGAAAAGTATGCCGGGGTACAAGAAATCAAGAATTTCATAACCTTATTTATTGAACTTTCTCTCACTAAATAATTCAAATAGTTTAAGCATAAATCCCGTCAAATTTTATAAAGTAAACTTACAAGATGAATTCCGCTATTTTCCATTTTTACAATTATTTTTACTCATTGATTCCCAATTTCTTGAAATTAAAAACATACGAATAACTCGATTTTACAAAAACAATATTCTACGACACAAAATTATTTTTGAAATCAATGATGCATGTTTATACATAAAGTCACTGCTTCTAAATTATGCAGTCCCGTTTTCCAGACTACCAGGCCACACCTACTAGGTGCTTTACTATATAAGATGTAATTACTTCTGTCCCTTGTAATGCTAAAAAAACGGAAATCCTGGTAGCCAGCCATTATACAACAACAACACTTTCTAGAATTCTGCGCTGTGATTAATTTGACCGTTATTTATAAGAACTGTTTGAATAACCTTGAGCATTCTACTCTTTAAGCTTAAACTAAATTAAAATTTTCCTAATATTAATATACTTAGTCATTTTTTCTGTGTACTTTAAATATCTTTAGATGGATAAATCTCAACAGAGATATTTATTATTGTTGAACATATTTTTTATTTTTTATACGTCTATTAATATATTTCTTACGTCTAATTAATATTATTTGTAAAAATACATCAGTTCTAAAAACAATATTAGTAAAAGAAACAATAAAATATATTTTCAAAAGAATCAGTTTAGTAGCATGATTTCTTTACACAATTGATTTCTTTATAAATTGATTTCTTTACATAAACAATTATACACCAATTAAAATTACTAACCATATTCGTGCTAGAAAAGCACATATTTTAAACACAAATTAATTATCATTTTAAAAGCAAATCTCATAATATATGTGTGATGATTAAACTATTATTCACTAAATTTTACAGTTTTATAATATTAAAACATCATTTTAATTTTACTTCATTACTTTATTTAATAAATTTAACATTATTACAATTATTTTAAATACGTTGTATTATATAAACAACTTGTTAAATCATTTATATTGGATCTTATCTCTCAATATCAAAGTTGAAAATTACTTTTACAAATTATTAAATGTTACTTGGGATTATTAATATCAAACTTCTATGATATGCACGCAAATAATAATACAGCAACAATATTGATCTAAGTATAAGTGAAATTTTTGCATTTCTATTAAAAAAATACTGTTAGTTAAGGAATACTCTATTTATAAAATCTTGGATTATAATAATAATTAATATTTAACTATAATAAAAGTACAAACTATAAATAATATTGTAAAAATTAAAATTTCAAGGACAGAAATTAATGTGATTCAACCTTTGAACACGAGTGAATTTCGTGATTTTTTTTTATATGCAAATGCACGGTGTAGATGCAGTTACAAAAGCTTATGCAGCCAAATATTTGCTTAAACCTAAGTTATGGAACATGTTGCAAGCAGAATTTAAGGCATGTTAATTTCAGAAAGTTCACTTATTCTAGGTGAATGGATAGAAACTAAAGAGAATGAAATTTCATAATCACACAAACAAACTTCTTTTCTGCTCTCAACTGTCAGCATATTCAGAAATTTTAGGATAACATTTTAAATTTGAATGTCAACATTGACAATTTTGGTTAGTTGAAAAAGATTTTTCTAATTTTTTGTGATAATTAAAAAAGGATATGACAAACTTGTGAATTTCGACATGTTTTTTGCTAGCGGAATTGAAACGTTTTCAGAAAACAATCCGACATGGTTATAATAGCTTTATAGTTGTATTTACTTAATTTCTCTATAACCGATGGTTTAGAGTAGTTATGATTTATTATTAATATATTATGCTGTACCATATGTTAAATAAACTATTTTAATTATACTTATCAACAATTTTAGTTATATTTATTTATATTTTTTAAAATAATAAAATTGGTCAGTTATTGCAAACCCTTTATTAAAAATTTCCAACGCAATGCATTTTTGTTGTCTGTTTATTAAATAAATATAGATATTTACCACAGTTAATTTTCTGAGATGCTTACCTTTTCTCAATTCTTAATTTGTCAATTTTTTACATTTCCTTTTACATTTTATATTAAATGTGAAATAAAGCTACAAAATACATATCATATTTCACTAAAAATTCAAATGGTGAATTAAAAAAAATGCAGCAATTTGCACAATAAAACTTCTATTGAAAGATTTACTTAAAATTAATCAGGGGAAAGAATGAATGACATATTTTTCAAAGAGAATGCACCTCTCAAGTTTCGAAACAGAAAGTACAACAACAGCTGAATTAAAAACATCAGTATCAGCGTAAAACTTCTTTTCAACATATGAAAGTAAAAAAATAAAAATGATAAAAAAATATTACATTTATACATTATTTTGTATTCGCGACGTTTTTTCATAAATGCAAAAATATAGCAGATAGAAATAGTTTATCTTAAAACAAAAATAATACAAAAAATTATTATACTGTATTCCTTTCTTTATTATTAAATGTTAAAAATTATGAAATCATTAATCATTTTTGACACATTCTACACGTCTTAAAAACATATTTGTGAATAATTTACAACTATCCTACACAATTATTGCATTGTTTAAGAACTATTATTCAATGTTTAAGCATACAAATAAAAAAATTATTTTAGTGAAAATATCTTTAAAATCTCATGAAGAAATTTTGATGATTATTGATGATGAATTTACGACGACTGTCTAGTAAACATTTCTAAAATTAATATTGACAAAACATAACACTTTTATTTAATTAATGATGTACTATTATTTAATGATGTACTATATTGATGATGCACTATATTATTTAATGATGTACTATTATTTATTAATGATGTACTAATTAATTTTGAACTATATATTTCAATGTAAATTAATTTTTTTTTTTTTTTGCCTAAAGCATAAATTATATAGTTCAATCATTTTTCAAATTTTAACACTCAGATGCTTTCAAATTTCTATATTTAAGAATTAGTAAAAGACGAGAATAAATTCTATTAAATTATTGCAACTTGATATTAATAAAATAAATTTGTTTCTCCTCCTTTATTGAAATACTAAGAATTATAATTTCAATTATTTTTTTCTTCGTATCATCTAGAAAAATGTCATTTATGACAATTTTTAGCAGTTTAATAGAATATTAATTTTAAAGTATCTCTTGGACAAAAGTTGTTCTATTAATATCATTTTTATTTTAATGCAAGCACTTCATATTTATATTTTAACATTGATTTTAAACTTTGGTGTTAAAATGTTTGTATAGTGTTAGATTTAAATTTTATTGTGAGAACTATCTTGTATGACATTTCCATTGTACACAAATTAGAATTACCATATTATTTCGTAATTATATATTAACAATGATTTTAAACATCAGTATTAAAATGTTTGTATAGTATTAGATTTAAATTTTATTGTGAGAACTATCTTGTATGATATTTCCATTGTACACAAATTAGAATTACCATATTATTTCGTAATTATATTTTAACACTGATTTTAAACATCAGTGTTAAAATGTTTGTATAGTATTAGATTTAAATTTTATTGTGAGAACTATCTTGTATGATATTTCCATTGTACACAAATTAGAATTACCATATTATTTCGTAATTATATTTTAACACTGATTTTAAACATCAGTATTAAAATGTTTGTATAGTATTAGATTTAAATTTTATTGTGAGAACTATCTTGTATGATATTTCCATTGTACACAAATTAGAATTACCATATTATTTCGTAATTATATTTTAACACTGATTTTAAACATCAGTGTTAAAATGTTTGTATAGTATTAGATTTAAATTTTATTGTGAGAACTATCTTGTATGACATTTCCATTGTACACAAATTAGAATTACCATATTATTCCGTAATTATATTTTAACACTGATTTTAAACATCAGTGTTAAAATGTTTGTATAGTATTAGATTTAAATTTTATTGTGAGAACTATCTTGTATGACATTTCCATTGTACACAAATTAGAATTACCATATTATTCCGTATTATATTTTAACACTGATTTTAAACATCAGTGTTAAAATGTTTGTATAGTATTAGATTTAAATTTTATTGTGAGAACTATCTTGTATGACATTTCCATTGTACACAAATTTAGAATTACCATATTATTTCTGTAATTATATTTTAACACTGATTTTAAACATCAGTGTTAAAATGTTTGTATAGTATTAGATTTAAATTTTATTGTGAGAACTATCTTGTATGACATTTCCATTGTACACAAATTAGAATTACCATATTATTCCGTAATTATATTTTAACACTGATTTTAAACATCAGTGTTAAAATGTTTGTATAGTATTAGATTTAAATTTTATTGTGAGAACTATCTTGTATGACATTTCCATTGTACACAATTTAGAATTACCATATTATTTCGTAATAATATTTTAACACTGATTTTAAACATCAGTGTTAAAATGTTTGTATAGTATTAGATTTAAATTTTATTGTGAGAACTATCTTGTATGACATTTCCATTGTACACAATTTAGAATTACCATATTATTTCGTAATTATATTTTAACACTGATTTTAAACATCAGTGTTAAAATGTTTGTATAGTATTAGATTTAAATTTTATTGTGAGAACTATCTTGTATGACATTTCCATTGTACACAATTTAGAATTACCATATTATTTCGTAATAATATTTTAACACTGATTTTAAACATCAGTGTTAAAATGTTTGTATAGTATTAGATTTAAATTTTTTTGTGAGAACTATCTTGTATGATATTTCCATTGTACACAAATTAGAATTACCATATTATTTCGTAATTATATTTTAACACTGATTTTAAACAACATTTTAACATTAATTTTATTGTTGCATGCCCTCGAGATCAGCAATGCTAGACCAAGTCCAAGAGCGCGTACACCTTCAAAACGTCAAACACCATAAGTGGATTCTCCATCAGATCTCTCCCGGAGAGACCAAGGCATTGAAGAATCTGTTCAGAAGAAGGCTGTTCATTTAAACACTTATAGCAAATTTTGAATTTACACAAATCTTAAACATCAAAGTTAAAATATAATTACGAAGTAATATAGTAATTCTAAATTGTATACAATGGAAATGTCATACTAGATAGCTCTCACAAAAAATAAATCTAATAATGTACAAACATTTTTTGATTATTTAATATGCTAAATATTTTGCAATGTTTTTATTTTGGAGAAATTTTATTTATTTATTCATATTTTTGTCAAAATATATGAAGATTTTTTTTAATTTTAAAAATATATATTAAAAATTTATAAAATTTTAAAAGATTCTTTAAATTCTACATTTACGTACTTAATTATATGCAAAAAAATTAGCATTAATCTATTAAAACTGAAATTCAATTCCATGATACATAACGTGATATCTGTTTTATATCAATTTTTAAACATTTCTAACATTGATTTAAGGAAAAAATTATTTAAATATGTTATATATTCTTATGTACAGTTTGAAGTCATTATATAGGAAACATTTGCTTCATTTAATAAAAATTCAAGTATGTCATAATTTCATTCAATTATATTCTACATGTAACATTTATGTAATTAAAAAAAATTAAGAAAATGCGTTGACTTGATTTATCAGTAACTAAAAATAATCCAATTAATTAAAAATAATTAATGTTCTTATTAAAGTTAAAATATCATTCATTTGCAAATTCTAAATTGCAATTCAATAAAATTTGACTTGAAAAATATTAGGGTTTTTATTCCTTCTCTATTATCATATCATCTAATTATTGTATTATTTCCACTCTTCACATAAAACAAAAAATAATGCTTCTTTTTTCACGTTTTAATATAACTTTTTAATTAACTGCTTTTTTTTTAGTGGGGAACAAATTTGTGTGTAGGAAAGTTCTAAATATGAAAGTAAATCTTCGATGAATTTATTTATTAGTTTTTTTAAGAAGTTTTCTACCCAGTCAAATCATGGGCTTTTTAAATGAACAGAAAGATGCAGAAATATATACATTTTAGAAAATGGTTTCGTAGTCAATAACAATCTTGATTCTTATTGAATAATAATATAATTGATCAACGATAACATTAAATTTTGATTGATTGTTAAAATAGGGTTCTTCGTTTTATATTACAAATGGTTTCCTCTTTTGCTTCATTTTGTGACTCAAGACACGTTTGTTTGAATAAAAAGAATTCCTCTACTTTGGACAAGAAGCTATTTCAATAGTAGATGTTTCTCAAGATTTCTTAGGGAAATACGTTATGTGGATACTTCATTTCGCATTCCTGTATCGTGTGGAATCAATGCTATCCTGGATGAAAGAGGAATTTGACACAAAAAAAATATCAAAAGAGTGTGCAAAATTTCCGGAATACGTTGTGAAGGGAAAAAAAACAGTTCGTTTCAACAGCAGATATAGCATTAAGGGATTCGAGGAAAGAAATGTTGTGAATCTTTCACGCAACTGCGATTTTCATGTTTTGGGATTTGAAAAAATATTTTGATTTTCCAGATAAGGAGTTACATTTTTCATATATTTCGTAAACCAACATAAACATGTATTTATTCAAACATTATGCGCTACAAAATGCAAATCAATTCTTTCAAGTTTTAAAGTTTTGAATGAAAACATGATTTTTCGGGATAAAATAATATATTTTATTTAGAATAAATAATTGTAATAAAATAAAAATTTTCTAATATATTTAAAATAATGTCTTATAAAATTTAAATTTTATAAAGGTATTTTAGAATTTTTTTTAATTAAATTGTGATGTGGGGTTTGTTATATTACTAGACAATTTCTAAAATCTACTTGCCGGCCAACTTGTCAAGTGGTCAGCGTGCCTGACTGCGAATAGAGAGGTCCTGGGTTCGAATCCCGGTTCAGGCATGGATGTACTTTCTCTCTCTCTCTATCCTGTCATTGTCCTTTCCTTGTGTGTGAATGAGGTGTGAATGGTTGCCTACCCTGTAAATGGATCCCTATGGCATGTGTGTGTATTGAAGAAGTCGGACTCCACACCAAATACGGTTCACTTGGAAAAGTGGAGTAACGCACCTCAATTTGCCAGCCTAGCTGGTACACGAGAACAACAACTAAAAATTATACTTTTTTAATTAAAATTATAATATTCTTATTAAGAAGAGAGAGAGAGAGATTTTGATCGTAGTATATTTGCATTCTTAAATAAATAAAATTAACATAAAGTCACAAGAATTGTGGATTAATATGATAAAAAAATAAATATAAGTTTTTGTATAAATTATTCAAAAAAACTAGTAAATTTTCTACCAAAAAGTTTGATATATTATTTAAAAATATTATTGCTGAAGTATATATGAATGTTTTCTATGAAAAAATATTTAGAACTTGTATATAAAACACACATGCAAATACTTTATTAGTTGTAAAAATAAATTGCATATTCAACTGATTTTTTCTTAAATTCATTATAGAAATACGACAAAACTTATTTTACTTCTTAACATTTTAAACTGATTTAATTCAAAGTTTTTATTAAACTGTTTACCCAAAAACACATAAATTATATTTAATTTTCCACAATTCTTAGTGAATTAAGAACAAAATAACTTTAATTCAGTTTTAATGACTTTAAATGACTTTAGATAAGGTTTTATCGTTATATACACATACGACAATTCCTAATTTAATTAAAATTTTAATTAACATTCATTCGAGTCATTTACCCATTTATTTTTCTTCATACGTTTCATTAATTAAAATTAAAGATTGTGAAAATGTATTTTTCGAAGCATAAGCAAGATTAAATGATTTAATTTTCGGTAACATACTTTGTCTTCAGTTGCTGCATCATATTTCTTGTAAATGGGGGAACAAAATTGCTACTTAAATTTCAATCAAAACAAAGTTAGCAGAAAAATCAGTTCGAAATCAAATAATTAAAGTAAACCAAAGGAAGCAAGCAACCGTGCCAAATACATATTCAACGAAATAAAAAGTTTCGAAGCAAATAGGAAAAGATAAACATGACAAGCGCACCTTTTGAAAGAGAGGTAACTCCAAAAGTATTTAATTTCCGAGGGAATTAGAGCGCGTTTCTTCTTTTTTTTCTCTCTCCTTCATTCCCCGTCATCATCTTTCATTCAGCGTCCCCATTAGATGATTTACGAAACTAATGTTCACATATGAAAACTCCGGAACCAAGGGAGCATGAATGACCTTAATGGAATCATTAAACTCAAAAGCAATTATGCTGCATTTTTTATCCTTCCGTTTCCTCATCCTATCCGGTAAAAATCCTGCTTTGCTGGATGTGTCCTGATAAATAATCTTTCGTTTTCTCTCGGAAATGTCAAGAAAATTTAGGATCTGAAATTGGAATTTTATCGGTGAGTGAAAATGACTCATGCGGACAGGCGAAGACTTCTGTTTTTTAAAAGTATATAATACTAGTTCATGTAGATATTAATTTTTCAACTTTTCTATATTCTTATATAGAATATGCCAATAATATATTATGCAAAAATGTATAAATTTTTTAATCATTGAAAATATGAAATAATTGGTTTTGTAATATGAAATAACAGTTTATGTTTGAATGGAAAACTAGTACTTAGATTATACATTTACTCCATTTCTGAAGAATCAAATTTATCTAGTGTTCTTGCAAGCAACATGAGATTATAGAAAATATTGACATAATTTTAATCACTGAAATATGCAATTATTTATTAATTTTTTTATAAACATTAAAATTGAAGAAATGCATTACTACTTGCATAATGCATATTTATTTTATTACTGTCCCATTTTTTCTTGCCAAAATCATGTTCATATAAAGTATGTCCTTCATTTTAATCGTTACAATATAATGTAATTTATTAAATTTGCTTAAGATATAAAATACGTATTACTTAGTTCAAGCATCAATTTTATTGTTATATTATTTTAAGTAAGACCTATTTATGGAAAATATCAGCATTATTTTCACCAATGACATAGAAGATGCAATTTTTATTCAATGTTAAATGAAGTAGAAGAGAACAAAAATCAAAAGGATATGCATAATGCTTTAATTTTACAATTATTTTGAATTCTAATAAAAAATTGCCTATTTGTTGTGGTTATTTCTGACCCCGTCTGGTGTAACATTGCGACATCAGATCCACGAGTTTCTCAATTATTGGTGTAACATTGCGACATCAGATCCACGAGTTTCTCAATTATTGGTGTAACATTGCGACATCAGATCCACGAGTTTCTCAATTATTGGTGTAACATTGCGACATCAGATCCACGAGTTTCTCAATCTTCTAATAATCAAGAAACAACATGGTATTTGCTAGAAAATCCTTTTTAATATGTTGCAGACACAAAAGATCATGTTGGGAACTAACCTAGTCGATACAGCATTTACAACAGATAGAATACAGTTTACATTAGCCATAAAATTTAAAACCACGAAGTTAGTCGCTAGCAAACGTATTTTAGTCAGCATTAGAAACCTTGAAAGCAAAGGGTCTACAGGATCACCACTAGAGTACCAATCATGAGCAGGTGGAAAGACCAGATATCTCAAGCACCGCTTCTTTGAATAGAATGCAATTCAGTATAGTTGAGGGTAGTATCAGTTTGAGAAGGACTAGCTTTCTAAATAAAATGTGTGCTTAAAAATATATGTGCGTTATTTTAATCATTAACATATGTAATAATTCAGTATGGATCAAATGTAAATTATATCATTTTACTTGTAATAGATGTATTTTTATACGTTTTGTGTTCTCATACAGAATGCATATTTCAAAACAATATAGAAAATGTTTTAATCATAAATATATGAATTAAAAGATTCAATTTGATTAAATAAAAAAGTCTATTTACATATATTTTTATAGATGATGAGTAGATATTAGAGTATTTATTCATTAAAAGATGTAATAATTATATAATATAGTTGTGACTATCTTAAATTAAAACAAAAATTGGTCTTTTGCTTACAAATTCAATACTATTGGAAAAAATATTTATTATAAAGAAAACATTTACTTATATTTAAAAAAGAATGTGCCCTTAAATTTTAATTAAAAGATGCATGATTTTTATTGTAAATATTTATTAGTTACATTAAAATTAAACATTCATTTTGAAACATTTTTAACATTTTATTCATATTTTCGAATATTGTTTGCAATTCTCTATATTTGAAATATTTTTATGAATTACTCTACATTTCTTTTAATTTGATAATTTTATTATGAAAATATGTTATTTATAGGAAAGAAAATATATAACGTTCTTGATTTCTTATAAATATAAATTTAGTCAATTACAAGAAATTTAGAAGAAATGAATAGGCTGATTTTTTTATATATATAGAATTCAGAAAATATAATTCTTCCTAAATATTTTCATATTTAATTTAAATAATGGAAAATCCTGATGAATTACACCTTAAGATAGGTTTAGATGAATTGACTTAAATTGAAAGCAAAATTGACTCTAACATTAAAAAGCATTCATTAAAACACGAATAAAGGTATTTGAATTGTAAATTGAATATTTAAATCTAAAATACCAGCATACAACAAATATATTTTATAAATAATATTCGGAATATTACAAATTTTTTAGCATATCGAATATATAATTTATTTCTTAAAGATGTTTCATGATATGAAAATCTATTTCATTTTCGTAAATCGTATATATATAATATGAAATATACATTTAAGTAAAGTAAGTTATTATACAACTGTGGTTAAACTGACAAGAAATCTCACTACTTCCTTTTGCCAAACAGTTTTCAGGCTATTTCAAAGCTTAATATTTTATTCCTCATATGACTTAAAGTATTTGCTTAATAGCGAAAAAATAAGAAACTAGAAATTGAGAATGAAATATTAAGATATTTACATAGAGTAAAACGAAGGACGTCACAAGCGAAACAGAAATTAAAGATTTCTCATTTCCTATTTCACCACGCATTCATTCTCTATTTTACAAAATGACTCATTAACTTCCAGTGTTTCATTTTCATGCATGTTATATCACCATAACTTAAAACGGTAAGTTAAATTAGTATTGTACTCTAATTACCTTCATGTCAGACAAGCTAGTAATGAGTTTCCATGAATATCTCCATTCGGTTGTCATGGTAAATTAGATAAACGAAAACCTGCACGGTATGGTTTCGAAACCATGATTGAAATCATACTGGTCACTGTTAAAGACGGGATCAAAGGCATTATGAAACTATTCAAAATAATCCCACGGGCAGGATTCTTCCAGGACAAGAGTTATTTATGTTTAATGGAACTGTTTGCGTTCTCGACATTGAAAGGATATAACGGTTAGATGTAATTAATATTCACCTCTTTGGATTGTTGTTGAAGCACTACATTTTTACAAACGTATTACTTACAAAAATAAAGTTTATCATATTTTTATTTAGTACATAAATTATTATAATCTTATAAAGTTTCATAAAAAAATTATTTACCTTTTCATGCCAAATTTATCATCTTTATTCTTATACAGATTATTTATACATACATACATGTGTGTGTGTGTGTGTGTGTGTGTGTGTGTGTGTGTGTGTGTGTGTGTGTGTGTGTGTGTGTGTGTGTGTGTGTGTGTGTGTGTGTGTGTGTGTGTGTGTGTGTGTGTGTGTGTGTGATGATACAGAATTTAAATAATACAGAATTTAAATACAATTAATACAGAAATTAATACAATAATACAGAATTTAAACACAATAATACAGAATTTAAATACAATTAATTTTCAAACTAGGAAAGAGATAAGTAAATGTGACTTTCGAAATGAAGGATTTATGTTTATGAGCTTATATTTATTTTTGAGTGGTTAAAGCTTAAGAAACTTGTATTTTTTATGTTTCACAGAAAATTTTTCTCTCAAATACAGCTTACAATAACTTAAGAATGCATGATGCACTTATATCCAATATCTTAACCTGTTTAACAATATTAAAATTATTTCAAATTAACTGAATAAATTATTTCTTAAGTGATGTGTGCACTAAATTTTGTTTTGTAAAAATCAAAACTAATTATGAGTCCACAATATCAATTTATTCTGTTTTAATATATATTTCGATGCATTTATCTACCATCTATATATTCCATTAGTGGTACTTAAATTAGTAATTTTACCATTTCAATTCGTATACATTTTTAAATTTCTTTTAAAATCTGGAGTGATTTACATAATTTCGCATTTAATGAATCATAAATATATAAATCTAAAATTTTCCAAATCAAATACTATTGAAAAAACATTAGACTAGAAATATTATGATTTATTTTGCGATGTATTTATATATAACAATATAAATTTACCTATAAATATATCTAAGAAATTTGTATATACAGACTTTAGAACTGAACACAAATACCAGTTTATTCTTCAGGGCATTTTATTTATTTTTACTTCTTATCCACAATCCTTTCCCTAATAATTTCTTTTCTATAATAGAAGATTATTATAGTGAAAAAAGTAAATTTTTTCAACTATTTTTGAGCGAAATTTGAATCTACGTTATGAAAAACTGGATGTTTTACAATCTTCCTAAAAGCTCTTGAAAAAGCTGCATAAAAGATAAAGAATATTGTCCATTATAATTTGAAAGAATGTTTTCCCACACAAATGTAATCTGATATACAATCGAAGGAATTATTTTTGTCAATAAAGCTGTTCATTAACGAAGTATATCCGATGAAACATTTTTATCCATCCTAAATAAAATAATAAAAAGTTTTATTATTTGAATAAGTAAAATTATTTTAATATGTTTGTTTATTATTTTTAAATGTTTTTAGTTACGTAAAATATCAACAAAATAATGAAATGTTTTATTATTTTGTTGATGTTTTAAATAACTTAATTTTTTAGTATAAATACTGATATTATTTTGCAGGAAAATAAGCTTAGCTAAATTTAAATAACCCTTAAGATTATTAATTAATTGAATTTTCTGGCAAAATATTTAGTTAATAACTTTATAAGGTTATAAAAATAATAATCTGTAAGGTCAAAAGTTAATACTTATGAAACAAACATGTACTCAAAATGAAGAAATCAGAATTATGATACAAAAAATATATACTTAACAAAAAAATTAAAATTAAAAACACTTATTTTTGTAAGATGTTTTTCAATTTTTTTAAAAAATGGTTTGCATAAACATATTCCCACAATGATTTTCTTTAAAATGTCAGAATTTGTATTTGATTTTTAAAAATTCATGTTATGAGAATCTAATGAATACAAAATATTGCTTATAACTATTTTACTTAAAATTAAACTTGTGAACTTCCTATTTCCATAATATATCTTAAAATAATGAAAATATAAGACTTTAAAAAATAAATATATAAATCATAAACCTTAAAAAAATAAAATATATAAAATCAAAATCTTAAATTTTGATTTTAGTTTTAGAACATAATTTTAATTTATAATGATCAAATGTATCAAATATGAAATTTGGCATATGCATTTTGTTATGTACACTTTTAGTAATTGTTTAAAAAGTTATTGAAAATTATTTTAAATTTTTCAAGTGCATTGTTCTTATGCATCTGATTTTCAAATGCATTTTTCAATATTTTTTCATTTAATAAAGGTATTCACAAAGGTATAATATAAGCACATATCAAAAAAGAATTATTCAAGTATAATTATGTAGATTTATTGATTAATTAAAATGTGTACATTAAAATGTAAACTGAAGCTATATATTTGATGATCACAATCTTTGATTAAAATATATGCTGACAATTAATATAGAATTGCAATGTTTATAGTAATAAAACTGTCTTCATAATCTTAGAGAAGGTGTAATTTAATAAATATGCTGAATCATAGGCATGCCATACCATATTCAAAAATATCTATAGAATAACTGTTGCATGACACAGAAAATATATAAAATGCATAAGATTATTGATACAATGTGTAATTATCTGAAAAAAGTAAAATTGGTTGTTGAATAACAACTCAAATAATAAATTACAATAACAGTTTCTAAATTTTTCTTAATATAAATAAAGCAAT
The DNA here is from genome assembly GCA_030067965.1 of Latrodectus elegans. NCBI lineage: Eukaryota > Metazoa > Arthropoda > Arachnida > Araneae > Theridiidae > Latrodectus > Latrodectus elegans. The sequence continues at coordinate 41,681,445 of CM057813.1, read as the reverse complement.
TTTCTAAAATTACATCAAACAGTGAAATGATAGAGAGTTCTTTTTCAGTGATTTTATGTTTTATTAATTGAATGTAAATTTATGTGAATTTCATACTGAAACATTTCTTTATACCATATAAATGAAACAATTAATCTTTGAGCGAAATGTTTATAATTCGGCTGTATTAATAAATGTATATTTTTTATCAAATAAAATATAAAATTAAATCAGAAAAATAATATTAAACAAGTCTCAGAGTTAAACAAAGTATCAGATTGAAACTCACTTTATTTATTATTTTCGAATTAATTTCAAGTATCATGCAAATTATTTGCTTGAAGACTAAAGATAAAAATATTATGACACGTTTGCCTAAAACATTCAAATATAAACTTATCTTTATCTTTTATATGTTTTAAAAAATAATTTAGTAAAATTCTCTTTTAAAACATTTTTTAATTGTTCCAAATCTTAAACTTTAAAGATAAGTTGGTTAATTATGCTTTATTAACAAGCTCATCGTAAACAAAACAAGAGAATATTTTCTTCAAAATACGTAGTTTATGTCATTTCTATTTTTACCATATATTTATAAAAAGTTTACTTTCTTTAAAATTTATGAATTGTTTAGTAATAGATTTTTATAATAGAAGTTTTATTTTAAAGAATTATCATAAAATATTATTAAAAAATGTATGATGCTATACGAAAATTTCTTACTTAATTTGATTTAATATCAAGCAAGAGATTATGTAAAAATTAAAATTTCTCTTTAAAGTTTAGGTCAGCGCCTTAAAAATTGAAATTTTAAAATTAAATAATTTTATTTAAAAAATTACTATTTATTTAAAATTTAGTTACCTGGAAAACAGCGATCATATTAAAAATTTATCAATGATAATTTCGAGTTATATGATTACTGCGTTAGAGCTTATTAAAGTGTTTTCATAAATGTTATTATTTAAAATTTTACTCAAGTAATAAAAAATAAGTCATGCAAAAGGTTTTAAAATAGCAGAAAAATATGCCTCAGTTTTAATAATTATTCACGTGCAAATATTAATATAAACTAATTTTATAATTCATCCTAAAAATTAATAACATTTAATTATTTATAATTATAAAATGATGCTCTCTTCCAGAAAGTTAATTAAAGAATATACTGTTAAAATTACCAAAAATAAATTATTTTTAAATATTAATTATAATAAATTAATTTTTCATTTTGTTACACTCTGAATATAATGAATAAATTGTTGCTCGATAAATAAATAGCTATTTTAGCATTAATGCTTACTATTTTATTATAATGAATAGTATTAATTCAGATGCATGTAGGGGTTTGTATACACAATCCAATAATAAATCAATTAATTCTCAGCAACTTTTATATATTTGATTGAATAATTTAAATTATATTAATAAAATACCAAATACAAAATAAATATAAATACATAAACTTAGTATATGGTATTTTTATCATATTATAATATTGAATGGATAAATTATATTCCTTAAAGTATAAGTCTTAAAATAAATTTAAATGCTACCAATAGAAAATTTAGGCTATAAGTCAAAGGATGTATTTGTAAGCAATTATTTAAATAATTAAAATTTATCATTTTAGATTCTATTTTTAAAGTAATGGATAAATCTAGGTAACAATATATGCATATTGTTACTTAGATTTATTTATATATTTATATAAATTATCTTAAAATCAATTATTTAGTTCAATATTGTCTTGCTATAAAGATGAACATGTTATAAATGAAATTATATTCATAATTTTTATAATCTACAAAACATATTTTTTACTTAAAATCTCATAAAAATGATTTAATTTAATCTTAAGTTTCGAAAGTAATGTATTTCGATAATGAAATAGAATCAAGATTGTTAATAAAGCATTAAAAAGGCCTTATTAAAAAACCAGAATTTGAATTTAAAATTTAATAAAAATGCATGAATGTTTAAAAATACATTTAATTCAGAATTATCAGTATATTCTGATCTTAGTTTATTTCTCATTATATTTCCCGGTGGTTTCATTCTTTTTATAAGTTATTATTTGAAACTTTTAATCAATGTTAATTACCTTTGTCATAAATTCATTTTGTTTTTCTACAATTGCTTATATTTTTTTTCGCAAATGTTCATCATAAAATCATTAATAAATTAGAAAAACAAGAAATATTCAAGTACTTTCAGGATTTATGAAGTAACTCAAATTCTACTCATCAAATGCAAAATATAGCAAACCGTTACAAGAAAATGTAAATTGTATTCAATAAAAAATAGAAAACGTAAATTATCGCCCATGTTCTAAGTATTTGCATAAATTTAACAAGGGTTTCACGTATTTTTTTTTTAATTTATGTAATTTAATATGTTTATTAGGTCATATTTTAAAATATCCTAAAATTAATTAATTAGCATTTAAGATTCTAAGTTAGTGCTATATCTTCAGAAAAAAAACAAGGAAATGTCTGAAGTAGCACCAAAATTATGTAATTATGTTTGTTTTAAGAAATTATACAAAAACAGCAACTTAAGATCTTAAAAGAGGACTTTTGTTCTCATTTGACTTAAAATACAACAACATTAATACTTACACACGCACTCTAGCAATTATTTACTTCAGCTAAAATAAAAGTGTTGTGCTCAAAATATAAAACACTGAAAACGCAAAAGCATCTCAAGAGATTTTATCTGAAACAAGTCTAAAGCGATAATTACATTTTAATGTCTCATAATTTCAAAAATGAGATTAGGAACCAAATTTTAACAAGTTATTTTGCACTTTAAAAAAACTAAAAATGTGACTTTTAAATTTTTCACTTAGAAAATCTAGATTTAGATTTAAAAAACGTCTTGAATTCTGTTTATTTTTCAATTTTACGTGTTTGAAGAAAATTTTATAATCTGTAAATATAGAATTCTTGATTGTTAGTCTCAAGAATGTAACAGAAACAATGTAACAGTGAAAACACTTTAACAGAATATTTTAATCTTATTTTAAAAGGTCTTAATATTTTATCTGTTTTAAAAATTAATTAGGTTATCATAGATATGGGAGAAAAAGAGAATAAAAAAATACGCATCGTATTTAGGAAATATTTTTATACTTTTCAAAGATTTCTATTCTCATTTTCCATTCTCAAATGAGATATCGTCTTGTTTGATGTCTTCAGTCTATTATTCCCCTTTTTAAATGTAGTTGATAGTTAAAAATAGTATTAAAATCTAATAAATTTTATCTGTTTTAAATGTAGTTGATAGTTAAGCGCAATAAATTTTCATTTTATTGTCTTAAAATAAAAAGTTTTTACTTTCTGAATAGGAAGAAATAATAGTATGACATATATTCATGTTTACGTGTTTAATTTTGAAGACTTTTTAAATAATAGAATAAATTTATTTGTTTCAGGAACTATGAAATTAATAGATTTCTAAGTTTTTTATTTGTTTTGTTATTTTATTTATTTATTTATTAATATTATTCCAATTTAATAAATAAAGTTAAGCAAACAAGTTGAACAACTGAAAGAATTTCAAGATCGCATAGATTAACCGAATTTTTATTATCTTATAATAAGATATATATATATATATATCGATATATATATATATATATTATATATATTATATATATATAAATATAGATTTAAATATATATATATATATAATTATTGATTTCCTTATATACATATATATATATATATATATATATATATATATATATATATATATATATATATATACATATATATATATAAGGAAATCAATAATTTCAAAATTTATTAATTATCATTACATACCAGATTTTGTTTTGCCTAAAATTAAAATATAAAATTGTGTGTTTATTCATTTTAAAATTTTCTTTTATTATCATGAAATTATCTATTAGATTTAAAGTGCTGAAGTGTATAATTTTAAAAAGAGTTTATTATTTTCCTGCTATTTAATAATAAGCAAATAATATATTTAAATTTAAATATCATTTAATATAGAATTTATCATGTTTAACCGCTTTTCTAAGAACTCATCAAACAATAATTGTCTTGTTATATAATAATGATAGCACTTACAATTAAATATCGTAATAAGCTTAGGGGATTTTTGTATGATAGTTAAATGCCATAATGACCCATTATTTCAAATAAATTCTTAATTGAAATTATAAGGGCAATGTTTCTGAAGAAACTCATTAACTCTAAATTTTAACAAATCGTAGGTTCAACACTTATATGTTCTTGATTTAAAATTTATTTAGTAAGGAAATGGTGCTATGAAAAATCCGTAAGTTGATGTTGCTATAAAGACTAGAGTGAAAATGAATAAATCACTTTTTACAAAGGCAGACAGACTTCTAATATTCGATAAAGAAGAATATATGAGAAAGATTGCACATTAGTACTAAAAATATTTTGTAACATTCTATAGTTAAGATTTTTTTAACAAAAAATATATTTTCCTTGTATTGAAACTTCTGTCTGATTTTTTTCTTTTGGATAAAATTAAAATATCATAATAAATATAAGAAATGTTACTAATACTATGATTTCCAATTCCGCTTCAAGATAACTCAACTAAATTCAAATTAGTATCAGAAAAAATTTAAATTCAGTGTACTTTAAATATCAATATTATGTATAAGGTTACAATTATTCTTTTTTACTGATTATACGTTCACTTTGGATAAAACTTTAAAAATGCAGCGAAAAATTATTGTTGAATTTTCAAGGAAATTTATGAGTAAAAAACTAATTATTTTTAGAAAATATCTATTTCAAAATATAATAGCAATTTAGTATGCATAATAATTACTGCACTTCTGACGATTAAGGATATAATTCAAACATGATAATATTAAGGATATAATTCAAACATGATATAAACATTAAGGATATAATTCAAACATGATTAAGCGATCCTTTGTTTCAATTTGTATTGGGATTTTTTATGTAAACGTGTTAATGTTTAAATATTAATTTTGTAATTAAAATTTTATTGTTTATTTTTAAAAATCACTCATCTCTAGTGTTTTCCAAATCATATATTAAAATAGTAAACTTTAGCTGACTTAAATGCAAAATATATAAGAAAAAATTACAAATATACATTCTTAAGGCCTTTTTTCCTTCATTTTTAAATATCAGATTCATGCAAGTGTTTCGAATGAAACATTTGAAAACTTTTATATACTCGGTTTTTAATAATTTTTAAATCTTAAATATTTATATTTCGTCACTAATTTAAAGTTTATAACTTGTTCTAAGTATTTTAATATGTTAAAAAATGCATCAATTAATCACACCATCAATTAAATTCTTTTTTATAAAATGAATACATTTATTTCTAAATTACAAACTAGTTACTTAACGGTAAGGGTATCTTATATCCTTTCAAGACATTCTCGATAACAGTAAAGAAATCTTGTTATAATTCTATTAGAATGAAGATTTTTGAACTTATAAAACTCATTAATATTAAATGGAAATCTCTTAGGTAATAAAAGACATCCAAATAATCCAACGATCAATAAATGAAACTCTTAAGCGTTATGAGATGCATATTTCCCTAGATAAGACACTCGAAATCTAATTTTTCTCTGTACGTTTTTCAACGTACTCTTTCCTTATCATTCCGGTCGGTTTGTTCCGACCCTTCTGTATGCCTTCTCGTGGAAGAGGAGGAGCTAGCAGGAAATAATCTCCTTCCCATTCTAGATCCCGTAAAAAGACCCAGGTTATCCAACCATGCGAGCCTAACTGCAGATCAGTGGACCTTTATGACCAAGAATGAGAGGAAGAAGAGAGGAAAGACTTAAGCCCACGTGACTTCAATGTGACATGGTGAACCGGAAGAACATAATGATGTCTAACCTAGCCAGTCGTACACAGATGATCGGAATTTTGTAGATGCAATAGCCATAAAATTTAAAAATAAATAAATGATGCTTTTCTTTCTTAATGATGATTATATATTTTAAAATTGGTTTTATGAATACAGTACATTCCAAGAAAGATCTTCATCTATTAATGATTTATGATTAAAAAATAAATAATAATATTTTAACATAATAATATAAACATAATAAAAATAAAATAATCAAAAGATTTTATTTTTGAAATAAACTATATTGCCATTTCTGAATGTTCCAAAATGTTAATTGCCCCTTATATTATTTATAATCGTTTTTATGGAAAAAAAAAAGAAAAAATGTATTATATGTATCCCAAATGTTTGAGAAATCATTATCTCCAAATGTTTGAATGTTTCACTTTAAGCTTACATTATATTTAATAAACATGTGTGTGTATATATACCTTACTCTATTCATAAAGTTGTTTTTATCAATACTTTTTTGTATATTTTAAGTTTTGAAAATAAAGAAATTTCTCCGGAACAATTCTACTTAGCTTTGCAAAGATACATATGCTATAACAAATAAAGCTTCTTTTCAAACTTCAAAAGACTATTAATTTTGCTAATTAAAAATCTAACTGTGCTAATGTTAATGAACAAGTGTTGTTAACGATTGTTAATTTACTTGACAGAGCCTTATGGACAAGTACCCCCGAGGATCACACACACGTCCTCTCGCGTCCTGGTACAAAGCGGAGAAACAGCTCTCCTACCATGTGCAGGACAAGCATTTCCTCTTCCAACTTACCGATGGTACAGAAAAGAGAGTGGAATCTCTGTCGCTCCAGTACGCCTGGGACACCGCAGAGAAATGGTTGGCGGGACGTTGATTTTGCGGAACGCTGAGATAAGGGACAGTGGGAGATATGTCTGCGTCCTGACGAGCTCTGGTAACGAGGATAAAGCGGAAACAGAGTTAACTGTGACAGGTAAGATTGATGAATCACTTTTGTACTGTTTGTGCCATTTGCATAACTTAGGAAAATTTCCTCAACTTTAATTTCGAAATGTCTCTATGTCTTGTACTCAACGGAATGGAAAGTAACATTCAAATTTTGCGACTCATATATTGTATTACGATGTCAATGTTTTCTGAGAATAAATTTGCATGGAAGAAATTATCATTATCTTGAAATTAGTTTTGTAATTAGGAAGATTTCTTTAAAATATTATAGATAGATAATCATTTAAAAAAACTAATTGATGGGTAAACATAATAAAAATAATGTACAAACTTTCAAAGTATTGAAGTAAATTATAAATATGCTATAAGTTAAGGAGAAGAACTAAATATAGTCTTGTAAGGTGGTATTTTATTCACTGACAGGAAAGTTTTTAATACTATATAATTTAAATATTATATTTTAATTTTTCAATGATCGCTGAAAGTTATTCGTCAAGAGATATACAGCAAATGTATTTGCACAAAATATTGCATAATATTTAAGAAAATCCATTCTCATATTATATGTAAATATATATATAAGAATGGAGATTATAATATCATTGAAATGACATGGAATGTTTAAAAAGTTAGCTGTTTTTATACCTTTTGAAAAATTTATAATGCAATTAAATCTAAATCCTCTAAATCTATACTTTGATTACATCATTAAAGAGCTTTCTCAAAATTTTACCATCTTAAAATATACTTATAATTTAACATTAATTACATAAAAAAAACACATCTAATCAGTTTCAAATAGTTTGGACTTTTGGATGCATGAAAATATAATTTAAGGAAATTGTTCCAAAACAATTTTGCTACAATTTTTTTTTTGTTTTTAAAACTGATTTTATGAAAATAGTTAAGTTTTTTGACAAAATATGTAATCATACATATTGAAAAATTCACAGTGTTAGATTTAATTCAGGAATACCCTCATTTTAATAATTATAGAATCATCTTTGCAGCTAATGCTTTAAAAACATTTAAAAAATAAAAATATGAAAAAAACTTAGATCATACATAAAATATTTAATTAATTTACTATTTGTTAGCCCAAGATAGTCTAGAAATGTCTATTTCCAATAGCTTTTGAATATAAAAATATATCGAAATCATTACAGAATATAAATTTGAAACCGTTACCAGAAAAAAATCTTTGCGTTTTTATAATATTCCTGGTTCTCTCAATTCCTCTATTAATCCCAAGAATACAAAACCACTTATAAGAAAGCAAGATTTTTTGTATTAAAATAGAAACTACAATTCCCATAAATATGTTCCCTGGGATAAAAGAAAATACCTTATCATGCTCCCTGCAGTATATGGAAAAAATTTATTCACAATTTGTGCGGTTTAACTGTGTATCAGGTAGAAGATTTATAATTCAACAAATAGAAGGAAAATAAAATTCTTCCTTTTAAGTTTGAATAAAACTAGGGACAATCTTATCTTTTCCTCCGGGAACATCGGTGAAACTTGAACAAATAATTTTTGCCTCAAAGATTTATATATTTATAAACTTTCGAGAATTTTCCAGCAGTTTGAGATTTTTCCCCAAAACACAAATCCTGCATCAGGAATTATAACAAAAATATTTATATGAAACGAAGTAAAACTTTTAGTAGAGGGCTCTCCTGAACCGACAATGTTTTGTTGTTTCTTATTCTTGTTTACGAAAGAAAGTTCTTTTCATGTCTCCCGAGAAAATTCTCTGCTTACCCGCTGTGGACCGCACGATATAAATAACCAGAATGCATCAACGTTCTGCGGCTATAAATCCAGCCACAAACCCCCGGATTCAGGATTAAAATATTTTTGTTGCGGAAAAAGTATTTTTAAAAGGGTTGTTGAAAAGTCTTCTCCTGAATGCATGGCATTTACTTATTTTCCTTACCAAAAAATTGGTATTCCTTTTTCGTACACAGTTTTCATTGAAAAGACCTAAAAGGAATGCTATGAATAAATTATATTTATCTTTAAAGTGTTTTACATTCACTTAAATTGAACTGGTTGTTGTTGAAATAAACATATTTTTGTAATTTATTAAAGTACTTTCTCTTAAATAGAGATTTATCATCATCTTGTCTTTTTCTTGATGTTATTTTTTGTTCGCAATGTGCATTTATAGATTATATATATATATATATATATATATATATATATATATATATATATATATATATATATATATATATATATATATATATATATATGTATATATATATATATATATATATTTAACAATCTAATAAATAAGTATGACTTTATTTTTAAGTAAATGATGCTATGCAGATAAATTGACTATATAAGGTACTCAAAAGGAAGTAGAATTTTGCTTGCGAAAATGTATACAATATTTTTTTATGAATAAGTTTAACACGTACCGCTAAGAGTTACAATACTGTATGATTTTAACTGAATTCCTTAATTAATCTTTCTAATAAGAATGAAATAATTCAAGCAATTAAAATTCATTTACGCTTCAAAAATACGCAATGAATTCATGTTAAATTATATTTCTTGGTGTAAAGACTGCTGGGTACTCAACTTAAATGTTTTTCTCTGACAGAAATATGGGGAGCGCATTCATTTCCTGAAAAATTAAAATTTTCTTACCCTTGAAGAGATGGATGGGACATAAAGTTTTATCCCACGTCCACAAGCAATGCGGTAATATTGTTTTATCTGTGACGAAAATAACTATTGCAATAATTGTGTATAAAAGAGTTTAAGTGATGTTATTGTAAACCAACATGGTATGTGATGCACAGAAAAGTTTTTCATTTTTCATAATAAGATAGTATTTATCGCAATTTTGTATAAAACATTATTCTTTGAAAGAAATTACTGAAAATATTTCAAGTAACTTGTTTTATGAAATGAGTTGAAAAATTCTGTGTGTGATTAAATGAAAAATATTTCACAGTATTATGTTGGGTTAAGTGAAAAAGAATAATAACAGACTAACGTCGTCCTCCATTTTTTTTCGCCAAATAATCACAAAATATATTTGCATATCTATATAAATACAACATTTTTATAGATAAATAAATTTTCTAAGATTCATGAGTATAAATAAATTTACTTTCTATTAGTTCTATAGACATTATTTTACTTTGAAAATTAAAATATGTAGTGGGAAAGTGTGAATACATCTCAAGGAACTAAAACACGAAATAACAACACACAAAAACAAAACTAATAACACCAAACTAATAACACCAAACGAGAAGAGTTATATTATAACTTTTACTGATACTTCTAAATTTTTTTTTATATTTTTGTATCTCAAGTAAATCGTAAGTATTTGAATTTTTTAGCAAGTGGAATCATAAACGATATATAATGATGTTGTCCGTACTATATTTGTATATTATATTCAAATCTCATCTTGTTTTTATGAAGATTTTTCAATTCAATTAAAGAGATTTTTTTTTATTTTTTAGTATTTGAAATTTTGCAAAACATTTTGAATGTTATTTATTAAGCAACTAGATTTTGATTAAGTTATGTCAGTAAATTAAAAGTAGAAGCTTCAAAAAATTGGCCAATTATATTATTTAAAATAATCAGTAAATTGTTGTATTAGTCTAAATTTTCATAATTGCATTTAATCAGGCAGCAAAAAGTAGGCGGAAATTGTGGATATGTTTGTTAGTACTACAATATTAGTTGAAATATTTATGATTTAAAATAATGATTGTAAATGACAAAAATATGAGTTTTCTTATACCAAGACTAAAGTGTCAACCAATGATCATCTATCAAAATTTCATTTCCATTGAACGTCATAAAATGTTTTGAGAATAATAAAAAATCATACTTCATATTAAAAGGATGAAGAATTTTAGTTTCTATCAAAAGAAAAGATTTTTCAAAACTGTGCATCCACAGACTTTCCTTACATAAACATCTATATTCTCAAATACAATTAAAGAGAATTTTATATGTTGAGTCAATGTATACATTCCCCACCTTTTCCTGAAACTAAAATATAACAGCAAAATTTGAAACGTTTATCAAGAAATTTATTTTAATATTTTCATTTTTACAAGAGGAAATAATTTTATGAAATGATTTATTTACGGTTATGTATTTTTAATTAAAATCAAAAGATGAACAACTAATCGGGAAATATCATGATTGATTGCTAAAATTTAGCAGCATATTCCTAGATAAGTTGAAAAACATAATAATATTCTTTTATATTAGGTCTTACGATAACATAAATTACAGTAGAGGTGCTAGATTAACATACTGTGAGAATAATATCTAATGAATTTTCTGCATATAAGGATTTATTATTTTTCTTTTCTTTTTCTGTCTCTGCCTTCTTCTGTTTGCAAAAATTGCTAGCAAAGTAAAATAAAATTAAGTTGCATTACAGTAACATTTTTACTACTCTGGTGACAGAGTCTCTCTATAATGTTTGAATTTTATAAATTCGTCTTTTATTGACAAAAACTTATTTCATTTTATATTTCAGAGTTGTTTAACTAGTAATTTCAAAATTCTTTGTAAAGTACTAACTAAATACATACCAAAGTCAATATAAAATAAATATTTTTTACAATTTAATTTAGTTTTTATTAACATATATTGAACAATCTATTGATAATGTGGGGAAAATCTTGATTATTTCTATATTTTTGAGCTAACTTTATTTCTTATTTGTATTTAAAATGAATGATAATTTAAGATAAATGACTTAAATACATAAATTAGGTTTACAATTCAATTAAATTGAAGTATTGATAAAAAGATTTTATAATTAATTTTTGTGAACAGATTAAGGATTTTTTCTGTAAAACTTATATATATATATATCATAAATAGTATATAATAACATAAAAATGCTTTACTAAACTTAGATGAAAAGTTCATTATGATTACTTGAAATTTGTAAAACTGAGATAGATTATAGAATTTAGTTCAGTGATTATGAATTATTATCTAGAACCAAGATCCGAGCATATGTTTGTATCTATTTTTCTTCAAATATCCATACAAATACAGGAATATATTGATATCTTAATGTGCATCTACCTTCTTAGCAAGGCAGTTTTTATCTGCTGCATAAGGAATTGCACTCACAACATTCTGAAAAATAAATTGCAAATTTTCCTACCCTGATATCATTTCAATAACAGCTGATCAATCCTTCAAAATATATAACCATACAAAAACATCTTTTGATTTCTTTCCAATGCTTATTTGACAAACTCAGTATCAAATAAAATGCTTATATATACTCCTAAAAAAAGTAAACAAATGTAAATTATTGCTTAGTTATTATTTAATATTTATGAGTTAAATTCATGAAAAATTATTTCATACTATAAATTACCCAAATATAAACAAAATTTAAAATACAATTCATTAAAGCCAATAACTATAAACATAGCGTAATTTTAAGCATATTTATTGTATTGTTTTTTGCTTAAGACTTAATATATTCAAAAAACAATCACATGATTGGGTGTAAATATTATAATTAGAAGTAATTTGAATAACTAAAAGTAAGCATCTTCTCTGATCATAAAAAAATATGTTTTAAATAGATATATAGTATTTGTTCCGTTATTCGAGTGAATTTTATTAATTGCTGTAAATCACAAAAAATATAAAGAGTATTGATGGTGCAAGGATTATCGCAAACCTACAATAAACAAAAATGTGAATCTAATTGTGAAGCAAAAATCTAATTATTAATTACAATTTAAATTAAAATATTTGTTTTAAATATTCATTATATTTAGTTCTTATAATACCTTTTTATAGTGTTGTATAAACAATACTTACATACATAATAGTATTAAACATTATTCGTATTTTTAATAGTATTTTCTGTTTAGTGTGAAGTATACCGGCAGTCTTATATCTGCCTCATATAAATCATTTTCGGTGAACATAAGTTAAAACCTCAAAAAAGTAATCAATCGAAAAGTAATCAAAATTTTTTAATTTTTATAATCTTCTTTTCTTCTAAGGATATATTTTAACATAACCCATTTTTAATTAACCATTTTAGTTTAAAAAAATAGAAAAGTATAATCCATCATAAAAAGTAAACATGTATATATTTGTCTCGGTGATTTAACTTTCAAGAGTTTATAGAATAATAAATCAACAAGTTAAAAATGCATCAAAAAGTGACATCGAAACACCAATTTTTCTTTCACCAAAACATTTGAGTAAGATTTTGGTTACTTGGATCCCAGATAACTCTAAGCATAGTTAGTAAACTTTTCTTAATAACTGATCTTTCTCGCTTTGAACCGTATAACCAATATGAGAGATATTTTTTCTCTTTGTTCTAAACAAAATTATCGATACAAGTTACCCAGTGTTGTATTAAGATAAAATGAGCAACTAGGAACAATTGTAGTCCTTGCGTTTGCCCAAAGCAGCATATTTTATCTATTCCCTCTATCTTATTCCTCGTCGGAAATTTTAACTTTACGAAGAAAAGGAGTAAGTAATAAAAAAAAAGAGCTCTTTACTTCGTAATCTCTGCGAGTGTTACCCCTAGCGGGAGATTAAAAGGCGCTTTTGAGTGAAAACTTTTGCCTAGGGAGACCTAAGAAGCTCATTACAAACTTCGACGAAATTACTCGCCGCTATCTCGTCGAAAGGGCTTAAGTTAGATAGAAAATGAATGACTCGCCTCCATGAAAAAGTATCTTTTTGAATACAATCAATAAACACGTGCAATGAATTACTTGGATTATCCGGGAAATAAAAACATTGTAAAACAAAAAAAAAGCTTTTTAACCACTGGATTCATTAAAGAGTTTTTTGTGGTTTACTTTCTCATCGCTTGTAAAGCCGTGTAAATAAGGAATTACTGAAAAGTGCTTTTTTAATTGGCTTGTTAATCTTTAAAGCAGGCTTTCAACAGTATTTTAATAAAAGATTAAAGCTTGTGAATTCTTTTTTAAAGGTTATATTGCTTTCGATATTAATGGTAAAATTTTGGTTATGTTTTGTAAAAACTTTTAAATTAAAATTAGATAATAAACTATTATAAAACACAAATATATAAGTTTTTACAAAGTATATCATATATAATCTGTAACAAGATAATAAATGTAAATTTAAATTTCCAATCATATAGTTCTAAATTTAAAATTAATCTTTAGAATTTTTATCCAGTAAAGAGGGTTTTTTATTATTTAGAATCCCTTAGTTTTTTAAAAAAAATAATTAAACTGTGATAAATCTATTTAAAAAGTAAATAAATTGCATCTGTTGAACAAATTGTCTCTTAACAAAATTAATTAAAACAAATATTCCCTTTTTTATATTTTTGAGAACACACAAATTAACTTATTTTCTATTCCATCAAAATTTAAATGTTTCTATGGGAAAAAAATAAGTAAATTTGTGTTTTAGTATAAAATCTTTTTTGACTGAATCATTTTAGGTAAATAATTTACCAAATTTACTTTTGAGTCAATTATTTATTCATCACATTAAAATCTAAAAAGTAATATATTAATTATATTCTACATTGTCAAGTTATTATATACAAAAGATCATTCTTTCAAAAATAAACAAGCAGTTAATTATTTAAGCTCACGTCTGAAAATTTTATTTCACTTATGATTCTTACATAAATCATAGTTTATTTAAAAATAGCAAATTTTCTTGGAAAAGTTTTCTGCATTCTTTTCTTGGCTCTGTTACTTTATTTCTAAGTTTTCCTTTCATAATTAGTGATCTTATGTAAGCAAATGCAATTTCTAAGAACTTCAAAAGCTCGTTATAATAATTTGAAAAACAGATATTTAATACTTAGATTGAAAATGCGATAAGATATCACAAACAGATATGTTTTTTATTCAAAATACCTGACAGAGTAACCATTGGTAAAAAATTTTAATTTATTTTTAATTAAAGGAAAATATAATGTGTTTATCTGTAAGGGAAAAAATAAATGACATTAAATAAGATAAATTTATTAAATAAACTTAAGAATTAGAATTAATCCATATTTAAATTAAAAATTTAAAAAATAAGGCGTAGAATCCTAATTAAGGTACCAAATGATTTTTTCAGCTCAGTTTAACATTTTTTTCAAAATGGAATTAAAAATAAATAAATGAAAATATGAATGTGAATCATTAAGTAATATAGAAAGTATTTTAAGGATTAAAATATTTTAAATGCTAAAAATCAATTAAAATTAAATACTTTTGCATTAAGGTAAATTCAATTTGATGAAGACTAAATGCTAAACAGTACTCTAAAGTTGTAGCTTGAAATATGGAAATTATTTGGAATAAAGAAAAACTTACAAAATGTATTAAAAACATATATTTCTATGCAATCAATCAAAATTGACAACCATGATTTATAATTCTTTAGAAGTTGTTAATAAAATTAACAATTAATTGTTTTTACCAAAATAATGATGAAGGTTTTTACAATGTATATTTATTTATTTTTTTATTAATAATAAATTTCTTTTATAATTTATGTTTATATCAGTACAATATATTGTTTCCTTTTTCATTGCTTTTCCTAAAGATGTTGCGAAAAATAGAATTCGAATGAAATTTATTGAATCGTAACCACTTAAATGATATGTGAAATATATAAATCAATCCAATATAATTGTTTCATATTAAAACATTTTAAAATTCTCTTTAGAATTTCGCATATCTTTCTGCTCTATATGTTTAAAAATATAGCGTTTCTAAATTCAAGCTATTAAAATATTTCTTACTCTTTTGATATTATTATAGAAAGAAATGGAAATAGTATTATTTATGAATGTATCAAATTTGTTTAACCACATAGAAAATTTATGGTAGGAAAGAATAAGAAACAAACATTTTTTCTCCAAAATAAAAATTTTTGAGGCTTTGTTTTCTACAAATCCAATTGTGCTATTAGTTGAAGTACTAGAATAAACTTCATAATCTGGCTTGTCTGATAAATTTTGTAAAATATATGGATAAATTCACTATTAAATTGCTTGAATCATGCAAAATAAGAATACCAAAATACATTTTAGTTCTATAGGTTTGAATGATATGAATCTATTTCTATAAATAAAGAAACTCTTTTATGACTGCTTTGCTCAGGTAAGGGCTGCATAAGGAAACTATTCATAAATTCTAGTTTTATAATGAAATACAGAATGTATATCATAAAACTTCCAAAACACAGCTGTATTAAAGATTATATTTGAAAATATTTCTGTAAACTTAATTTAAGGTAAGATGCATTAATATATTTAATACTGTACTCAAAATATTTATGTTAATCTAATTTAAGTCATAAATATCAGTATTTATTCCAGTCATGAATACCAGTATATAATACCAATATATATTTAATATTTCTACATCAGATATCAATGAAATATTTAACAAACACATTCTTTTTCATTTCTTAAAGTTCTTTTAAAAAAAATAATTGATTGGATTGAATATGAGAATATTATCAACAGATTACTATGAAACTAGTTTTGTAAGCTGCCAAAATATAAACCACTTGTTTTACTGTCGTCGTTGTTGCTGTTGTTGTTGTTACTAATGACACTTGGATAAGTCAAGCTCGCTATGCCTTGGATATGCGAATTTAAGTCAATTGGGAGCGTCTTTCTTTTAATTAGAGCGCCATAAAGGTAAATGTAGGACTTTTGATCTTCAAATCCTCCGATAGCTGGCAGCACCAGAGAATCTACTCCCTTAATTTTGACATTGATCTGAAGGGGGAGTAAATGTTTTACTGTTGTAATTTATTTGTCTATAGTTTTATTTTTCATTAAAGTATTCTTAATCATCAAATTTTGACGAATGTCTACTTCAATATTTATTGCGTTCCTTTATAAAAAATTGGAAAAAAAAAGTGATAGGGGCAAATAAGTCTTGTTCAAACATATTTTCATAATCAATGATTTACAATTGTGTTAGCATAAACTATCATAACAAAAAGTAGATCTTATATATTCATCTTAAACAATATATTTTACCATATTTTTTCTATGGTTACATCACACTTAAACTCTACATATTTCTCATAACTTTCAATAAAATCTGAGAAATTGTTTTGTATAATATATTTAATTCCAACTGAGAGAGAATAAAAAAATTTCTAAAACTTTCAGGTTCTTCTCATGAGATTTAAACTTGAGTTAAAAATATAAGGAAACGAACGTTAACAAACACATAACACGTATTTTTTTTTGAGAGAGCTTTTGAGAAATTTCTCAAAAATCTGTATTGAAGAATTTACTTTAAATTTATTTAGTTATTTCATTATATTAAATTGTTTAGATATTCCCAATACAAGTTTAAAAAATGTATTAATTTACTGCATAATTTTTAAAAATTATAAATAAGGAATTAAAAATAACTAAAAAAAATTCAACCAACTTAGTTTTTGATTTCAGAACATAAAGTTAGATTCTGTTGATATTATTTCCCTTTCTGAAGTATCATTATTGAGAACACTATTTTAATAAAATGTCTTTACACATTTATTTAAAATAAATGAATTTTAAGCTATCATGCAAGCTAAAAAATATTAATTAACTCATCCTCTTCTAATTTCCCAAGCTTCTTCACCATAAAAACTAACTAACATTTTATAAATATTTTCCACTTGAATAAGCCTTGTAGCATATTTCCCTAAGAAAGATACATTTTTTGTAAATGCCGATGTCTTTAGTGAAAAATGTTCACTTTGATCAATGTTAAAATTCTTTTGTTTTCCCCTTTTATTCCCTGTTTCCCCTTCACAGCATTTTACTCAAAGGATTTTTCAACATCAACTCATTCAATTTCCAGAACAGAATCATTATTCTCTTCTGCATTTTTTTCAGCAATTTGACAAATGGTTTGAGGTAAATATTTTTCTTGATAAAGCTACACATATTTGACAGATTTATAAGTTTCCCCACATACTTTAAGTATTATAGGATATTTATAGTTAATTCATCCTATTGAAAGAAATGCATTTTGTATTAGAAATGCATCAGAAAAGTTTAATGCATTTTGCTTTAAATTATATTTACTACCATAATTAATTGTATAATTGGAATTCATTTATGAATTCACTAAATAATCCATTTGCTCAACTAAAATGCTTTTGCTAAATTGAGAAACAAAGAATTACATATTGTATTTTTGATAAAAAGAAATATTGGTTTTCTTGTAAACTCCTATTTGTACCATTAATTTTAGTTCCCCTACAAATTTAGTAATAAGAAGATATATATCTGTATCTTAGTACCAATAGATATGGTACTAAGAGATCTAAGAAAGTAGCGACACTCTACAAGATTACATGATTTTTTGCACATCTTAGGAATAAAAGTTTCATATTGGTGATCTTATTTCAGAAATTACACGTAGTATAGAAAAAACGTAAATTAACTAAGAGATGTAGGCTACCAATAATTTAAAATATTACTTGGTAGGAGCTATTTAATAATATGCAATTGAAGTTAGATTGATTAATTTAATTTATTTCAATTTAGCAAAATATTTTGAAATTTTAATGCTAAACGAAATGCATCAACTTCACTTAAGGTTGTTGGATTAAAATATATTAAATTTACTTTGAGTTAATCCTTAAAAAATATATTTCCCCGGCATAAAAACGATTAATACCCTAAGAAGAAAGTATACTGTTATAGAAAATTTATTGAATTACACGAAAAAATAAACATAAAAAAGTTCAAAATATACATAAAAATAAAACTATTTTTCAAATGTTTCTAATGGTATATATTAAAGTGGAGATTTTGTTTAAAATTTAAAGTCAGGAAAAGTGTTATAATGACATTTTATCTATACAATATATTTTGTATTTACATTCCTAGGTGTTTAAATTTCCTCATAAGCAGAACTTTTATGTGATTTACATAGTTTCTTCTTCTCTTCTTCTATCCTATTGATGTGGTTTCAAATGTCTTTTTAAATCTTTGATTGTAATGTATCAAAAATATATGTTTGCATATTTTTCAAAAATTTTTACCTGAAACATCCAGATAAAGTGTTTCCAAATAATTTCTTAAAATAATATTCCAATGAAACGATAAAGCCCTAATTTGCAATTTTAATACCTAATGAAAAGAATAGTAACTAAAATGAATGTTTTTGAAAATAATCCATGTGCGCTGTATTTTGAAATTTTCAAGTTAAAGTGAATATCTAGAGAGATAAAATAACAATAATACGATTAATCAATAAAATGATTAGCTCGTATTTCATTACATTAAGTGAAAACATAGTAAAATATAGAAGCCCTATAAATATTGCTGGATTATAATCATTTCTAAGTTTTCTAAGAAAGAGAGAGAGTAGCTACTAGCTTAATACTAGCATTCAAGTTAAATTAAATATGATTGTTAATTAATCCCTTTACGAAACAATATCCTAAAATTACATATATTTTTGAAAGACTTGCAAATATTTATTAAAGTACAAAATTTGTTCATACAAAGTCTTTTAAATTTAGTATATATTACGGTTGAAATAAAATAATTTACCATTAATAGAGTTACAATAAATATATATCACGTTCACTGAGTATTTGTAAAATTATAGTTTCGAAATTATCACTCTAACTGATAATATTGAAATACTACACATTTAATATGTCAGAAATTTTGCATTTAATAAACAATTTGAAGAACAAAAAATAAAAAATAACAAAAATGGAATTTAATATGTATCATACCTGAAAGGTTCATTTCCAAACCTGTCGCCTTCTAGCAGATTAAAATGTGACTTAAGTTTTAGTATAATTGAGTAAACAGGATGTACAGATATGTAATGCACAGAAGAATATTTACAAATATATGTATAAATTAGCTTATAATGTTTTTAATTATGATATCATTGCTTGGTTTGGTGTTCAATCAGTTTATGTCAAACATTTTGTGATGGCAAATGTTTTAACAACTTATTTAAAAGTTATTTCATTAAATAATTTTTTTATAAATTTAAAAATAGTTGGAAATCTTTAGTAAAAAATAATGAGTTTTGTTAAAATATAATAGGAATATTCTGTAATAACATGATATTATATATTGGAAGAAAATAATATATAACCAAGGGGGACCAGCCTGCAGCTCACGAGTCACATGCAGCTATTTGAATGAATATTTGGGGCTCTCGATAAATGCACTCGAGTTCCATTTTAATTTTTGTATTATTATATTTTAAAAAATTACTATCTACCCAAATGTGTTCCTAAATGTCTTTTAAATTATTGACAATAAATATGAAAGGTTAAGTGTAATGTAATAGTAAATTCCATTTCAGTCCGTTTCGTGTTAAGTTAAGAATGATATGACTCTTCGAAAACTGCTCAAATGAACATAAACAGTGGCGAAACCGTCCATAACCGACTGATTTTAATCCAATTTTTAATTTGTAAGCTTTCACTGCAACGGACAGTTGACATTGTGGTCTGGAGGAATCAATTTGTATTACTTTTTCTATGGATATAAATTGTAATCTAGATTTTGACAGATTAATTATAATTTCCTTCGTAGTAAGTAACACGTGTTGTTATTGTTTTAATAACACAAAATTTATATTTTTCTAAATTTCTTTATTTATTTACAGTTCTTTTAAAACTATGACGATAGAAAACGAAAATAAAGAAAATACCAGCAATAAAATAGAAGTTTTAATAATGAGGGGGAGAACTGTTTCTATTTTATTAACAATAACGGAAAAGCATTATGTGTTATTTGTAACTTTACGGTCAAACATTATAAAGCTAGAAATTTATGCAGACATTACGAAAACAATTATAATCAATTTTCTAATTAGTGTCCATCAAATTCCAAATTAAAATTAGATAAACTTACTTTCTTAAAATCAAATTTAATAAACAATTTTGATAACCCTAAGAAATCCATCTAATAATGTGGTTGAAGCCAGTTTTGTTAATGTCTAGAATATTGCTCGTGCAACACGCACTCGTATGGAGAAGGAGAGTTTATTAAAATATGTATATATATATATATATATATATATATATATATAAGATGAACTTAAAGTTTTAGATTCAAATAATGCAATATAGCCCAAACTTGTTTTCCACAAATTTCTCGATATACTTACCGAACAGCACATAACTGCTATTAATACATCTCTTGACAGATGTCACATCTTCCGCAATTAGCAGCTTTCATACGTTTTGCTTCACCTCACTTCGTTGTTAAAGAAGCATTATTTGATTTAGTAGCACTTTATAAGAGTCAATTCATGGTGTCAATGTTAAACATGCATTAAAAATTACATAATAAAAGCTTTTGATGTGACTCTTAATAAACTGGTAACAATGCAACTGATGGAGCTCCGACAATGTTGTGTAAAAAAATTTGTCATCTTAGGCTTTTAAGAGATGGTTCTCACAAGTTCCACAATTTACACAGATAATATTCATACCGACTGCATAATTCACTGAGAAATTCTCGTTGCAAAATATTTAAAATATCTTGATGCTATGAAAACAATGGTATAGATTTTAAATTACATTCACGCCACGCCGATGACAAAATCATCATCTATTCAGAAATTTCCTTGAAAGATGAAGAATGAAGAATTTCTAGATTACATCAATTTCTTTTGCATGGTTAAATGGTTATTTAGTAACAACGAATTAAATATATTTGTAGATTTCTTATTCGATAACTACATTTTTAAAAGAAAAAGTAATAACCAACTCAGAATTAGATAATGATTAGTGGTTATAAGACTTAATGTTTTAGATAGATGTTATGGAACATTTGCAAACAATGACTTTACAATTGCAGGGGAAAGACAAAAAATATCTAACATCACGCAGCGTATGTTT
This sequence comes from Latrodectus elegans, assembly GCA_030067965.1. Taxonomy (NCBI): domain Eukaryota; kingdom Metazoa; phylum Arthropoda; class Arachnida; order Araneae; family Theridiidae; genus Latrodectus; species Latrodectus elegans. The sequence continues at coordinate 41,659,751 of CM057813.1, read as the reverse complement.
AGTTTTCAAACTAAATTAGAAATTTTTCCAAAAGACATTAAAAATAAAACATTTTGTCATTTTTCTCGAATTAAAAAAGTATGTTTCAATATTAAACAAGAAAAACTCGTGTACATAAAAGAACGAAAAGGAATATTGACGGAATTCCAAAATAAACTTCAAAACTTGAAATATTTTAAATCTCTTCTTGATTTTTTCTGAATCCATTTGAAATTAACATAATTCAGGGTGATTTTTCCATTTCCAATATAATTATGATCCAAAAGTCATCTAAAGAATTAAAATTAATAAGAGTTGCAAGAAAATCAAGCACTTCAATTAAAATATAACATGACGCTGATTACTGAATTTTGGAAATTTGTACCAGAATTGCAATATTGTCCTTTAAAAAAGGCTGCCTGTCAAATTATTTCAATATTCGGATCAACGTACTCTTATGTGACTCATTTTATTCTAATTTAAAATTTGTGAAATTTCCAAACATTGATCAGTATTAATTAATCACCATCTCAAAGATTTACTAAAAGTATTGTCATCAATTATTTACTAAATTTTAAAGAATTATCAAGAAAAGTAAAATAAATGCGTCTAATTTTTAATATTTAAATTCAATATACATATTTTGTACCTTTACTTATAAGATTTCAATAAATATAATTACTGTATAAAAGTTTTAAAATTTTTTCGATATCTTTTAAATACGTATTTATTTGCGACTCCGGAAAAATTTCAATTTTGCAAAATGGCTGGAGCTATTGAAAAGTTTCACTCCCCCCCCCTGGTATATACCATTAACTGATGTAATGTCACGAATATATAGAGCACAAAAATCACGATCGTGAAAACTTTGAACTTATAATTTCTTAACAACAAATTATCATCATAATAATACATCTGTAGAGAATTGAAAAATATTTCAGAAAATATAACATGACAATTGATTACAGTTTAAAATTCAACGTGTGTATCACAAAAGATATCTTTGAATTCAGGTATAACCTATTTAAAATAGCAAATTATTGATTTTAATATGGTAAGAAAATTGTATTTGCTACAAAAGTTTTGTATCAAAAACTCTTCTAAAAAAATTAAATTTGATGTTAAATTATTCAATGTTCGTAATATCGTTTGATTTGGGAAGAAATGTTGTTCAATAATATATTCTTATCTACATATAATTATAGTTATATTAAATTCTTGTTATATGTACTAAACATTTATAACCTATAATTACTATATTGATATTTATGATAACTATTATAAATAGTACTACAAAGGTTGGTATGTGTTATGGTATATTTCTTAATTTTAGTTTAAAAAAAAAAGACACACATGCAGTATTCACAATGGCATTAAAAATCTCAATTATTATGATATATATATAAACTGATAATGTAGCCATCAAGAAATTTCTAATTAATTTAATTCACACTTTATCATTTTTTCTAACTAAAGTTATGTATAGTTTCAGTACTTATGATACTTATGATTATTTCACTACTTATGATACTTACTACTTCTAATACTTATGAAGTAGTTTTTTTATTTCAGATTTTTCTTTACATAGTCTCTTTTATGTATTTAAAAGAATATAATTAAAATTTTATATAATTAAATATTAGATATTTTCCGAAATTAAATAATAGTATACAGTATAAAAATACCTGAAGTAACTTTAAAAATCAAATATTGCAATTTATGAGTATTATCTAAATGTTAAACATTTATTTGAGACTGTTATTAAAGTATATAAAACCATTGATTCAAAGACTGAATTTTTGTCCAAAATATTTTGAGCGTAAACTAGATTAATATTTAATATATTAATTAATTTCAATTTATCGTATTTTCAAAGTAATGTAGTTTACTTATTTTTAATGCATACATTCTGTGTACTTTTGTTTTAAATATGAATTAACCAACTCAAAAAAGTAGGAATTCAAATCATATTATGTAGTCTATATTTCTAAATATAAATTAGAGATACTCTCTATCAATTCTTTAATATATTTGATTTTGCAGCTCATAAAAATTCTCTGTTTTTGTACGTCACTTATAATATTATAAACACGGATTAAAGTTATAGAATATTCTAATTAAACAGGAATAGTTTTTTTTAATGTTTCGCAAACTATTAACACATTTTCAGTAAATTTTTATATTCTAAGTAGCTCGAAATATTTCACCACTTATTTTCAAAAACTATTTACAATAAAAGCTAAATTCTAAGGTATAATTGGATTGTATGTTGTTAAGTAGAATGCACATTGTAGCATATTTAATAAGTTTTTGCAGATTTTAATAACTAAATAATCATGAATTAAATTTTAGTAAAGATAAGAATACAATTTAAAGCTAAAAAAATAGTCTAACTATTAAAATATAAATAGTTCTGTATCATGACATAATCAAATGTTTGTAGTTATTTAAATAAAAAATTTATTTCTTTTTGTATATTTTTCTAATACATTACAAGGAATACAGATACAAAAGTGCATATAAATGTGTGTGTTTTTGTGTATTTATTCATGTGTGTTGAGAAAAAATAAAACACAGAATATGTTTGTACATTCTAAACGCATGTTTAAGAACTAGTTAAGCAAATTAACAAAATTAATATCTAAAATGTTATAGTATAACCTAATAATAAGTTTGGTAGTTAAACAATCCTTAAACTTTTTCATAGTACTTCTGCTTTGTAATAAATTTATTATGGAAATTTATACATAAATTTTGAAATGATGAATAATGTGAGAAATTATATGAAATCATTTTAGAAGAAAAAAAAGAGATAAATTATTGTTTAATAATAAAATTAGCTGCCTAAATAGCAGTACTGAAATACAAGAACTCGTTTAAAGACTTCATTGTTTTGTACATGCTATAAATCTAAAGGATTAAACAAATTTTTTGATAACGAAATTAAAATTTGCATTTCTTAATATTTGAAAACTATTGTCTTTGGTTGTGTTCTCTGTATACTTTCTTAATATAAAGCATAAATTTCAATCGAGAACAATTTCTCTCTTTCATGGTTAAAACTGCGGTTAATTTCTTTAACATTTACTAAAGAAATTAGTTTGACAGTATTGACAAAAGGGAGATTTTAAAAGCAATTTTTACCGAAATTCTTTCTTTTTAATGCAAAATTACAAATGTTCATTAACTGCAGCAAGACATTTGATTAAAATTACTTTTTATTTATTCATATTAATGATAAGAAATGTGAGATTTTAGCAAACTTACCAATATTTCTTTTAATTATATTTTACAAATTGCCTAGTACTGTTTTTGACAGTCTAAATTACTTCAATATTTCTCAATTACATAAGCTTTTTTGAAAAGATTTTTCATTTTCTACTGGTTTTTATCTGTCTGCTGCTTTAAAGCTAAATATCTTAATTAACTTTCAAAATGCATATCATTATTAACATGGCAATTTTTTTCATTTCTTAAATTGTGTTTTGTTTGATTCTAATTTGATGATTAAGATAATTTATGATCAAGAGTTGTAAGAAAAAAATTATTTGTATTCATTTATAATGCTTCTTCATTAAAAATGACTATAAAACTCCAATTTCATTAAATGTATTTCGTGAAATTGTATATTTTAGTACAAACATTTTAAGAAAAAATTTAATTGTTTTCATATCGTTTTACCCATATAGATTTAATTAAACAGTTACTAGCTAAATACATTAGAGAGTTTATTTAATAAATAATATTTCATATAATAAATACTCTCTAACACCTTTTTTATTAACTTATAAAAATTGCTTATTGCATTTAAGCTCGCTTATTGAAACTTATAGTAATTTTCCTTTTCAGTACGTTTCATTCTTAAATGGTGTTTGATTTCTTTATTTTTTGTTAGTAATTATGAATTGCTCCGCTGAAAACTATCAAAATAAATTTGATAAATGATACAGTACAAATTTTACCCATCAGTAAAAACCATTAAATAAAAATTATCAATAAAAAATAAATAATGCTGAAAATGATTAAAGCATTCTTTGTTTTTATTTACAGCTAAATTTATATCATAATTTTTAATAATTATTTTAAATTTATATCATATTTTTTAATATATATATATATATATATATATATATATATATATATATATATATATATATATATATATATATATATATATATATATATATATATATATATATATATATATATATATATATATATATATATATATGTAATAATGTATGTATTTGCATGTATGTAAACCAAATATAATGAAAACCAAATGGAGAATACATTGAAAATACCAAATATAATAAACAGGTGGGAAAATGTTCAATAAATTGTTTAAAGATTCAAAGAAAATAGAAAAAAGGAAACTGGAATGAAGTATCAACATTTTTCCCTTCTGCTTACTATGTTTGTTATTTTCAATGCATTATTCTCCAAATAGTATTTGATTAATATTCTCCATTGTGTTTTTGACTAATTTTATATAAATTTATTATTATTCTCCATTTGGTTTAGATTAATTTTGTAAATATTTTCAGCTGAATGTATTGCTAAACATAAGAGTGATATCTATTCTTTCAATTTTTATATCATTTCTTGCATCTTTCAATGTATATATATATATATATATATATATATATATATATATATATATATATATATATATATATATATATATATATATATATATATATATATATATATATATATATATATATATATATATGTACGTATGTATGTATATATAGATGTGTGTAATGTAGTTATTCCTTGATTTTTAGCGAAGTTGTCAGTGACTGTTTATCCGCATGAAAGAGTAGCTGACATCGGAGAAGTGGTCACCTTCAACTGCAGCATTCGTGGCTTTCCAGTGTCCACGGTGAAGTGGTCCAAGAATGCCAAACTCATTACTGACGGCGGACGCATGCGGGTAATAGCGAGAAATCAGCTTATGGTGACATCAGTACGACGCGAGGACCACGGATTATACCAGTGCTTCGCCAGCAATGACGGGGATTCATCGCAAGGACTCGCTCTGCTACTCATCGGGGGTACGTGATGAGATGCATGCTCTGAATCCACTCATCTCCCTTTCAGCCCATACTAAAATTCCATTATTATTTCTAATGAAATTGTTTTTAATATTTCGTTTATGGTTGGCAGGGAAAATGCACATACCTCGCTTTTTATAAGACACGACACGAGTTGACATAAAACAGTCAGTACATTTTATAAAAGTTAATTTTAACATATATATATATATATATATATATATATATATATATATATATATATATATATATATATATATATATATATATATATACATATATAAGAGAATATATATCTAAAATATATATATATATATATATATATATATATACATATATATATATATATATATTAGAAATTTTTCCGTGTTAAATTTAGAGCAAATTTAATTAAAAGCCTTGTGAGCATTAATACCTTTTTTTTTTTTTGTCTCTAAACTATAATTTTTCTCTTAATAAATCTAATTATTCGCTATCTAAATTAGTCTTTGATGTTACATATGTGCTTACTTTATTAATAAGTCTATCTGAGAAAACACAATTTTATTTAAACATTAACTTTTGCGCAATGTATGAGATTGCCTAACTGCTAGGGAAAACAGATATTTAAAACCATTCTGTTGGAAATAGTCAACAAAAGTTATTGTAAAATTTTGTTTCATATTCAACGGCATATTCGCCAATTTATATTCTATTTTCAGTGATAGTTTGCCCTTTTTGAAGTAACAAAGAAGAAAACCTGGAAAACATATTATTGTCCACAACGTAGCAAAATATATTCAGAAACCAGATATATAACACTCTGTCCCATTGTTCAACAAACGTTGTTTACATTGTTTACGTACTGCGACATTTTTTACGTCTTTTCACCTTGAAGTCTTCAAACAAACCCAACTAATTGTTATTGTGAGCCTAGCAAATATTTCAAGAAACATGAAGTTTGAAATAATATCTAATCTAATATATTGTAATCAATGACGTATTTGATTTCTTTCTTCAACAAATTCACTCCAGACTTTCAGATATAAATTATATATCCTATATTCAAAATTATTTTACAAAAAATAAGAATATAAATAAAAAACATGTTTTATACTTAAACTTGTAATTTTTAATCATAATAATTTGTTAAAAATTAAAATGTGTTTCTGTGAGAACGTTTCTGGTAAACAAAATTACTAATGCAACAATTTCAAACAGAAAAAAATATTTAATTATTTATCTTATAATTTGCATCATTTATACGTTAAATATATATATATATATATATATATATATATATATATATATATATATATATATATATATATATATATATATATATATATATATATATATATATATATATATATATATATATATATATATATATATATATATAATTAGTAAGTTAATTAGACAATAAATTTTTATACACTGTCTCCTTTTCTTTTTAGTCAGGCTTCTCCTACGAATGGTTCATTAACTTTTTTGGGTTCATCATATTTTTTGATTGAATTTCTATTTTAATTTTTGCTTAGTTTTTTTCTCTCTCGACATTAAATATTTATCATAAAAAGATTTTATTGTTTAAAACCAAAAAAAAGATAAACTCTTTGCTATAAAAATTAAGCAACTTCTTTCAGTGAAAAACGCTGATAAAATGTCTTAAACTGTATGCCTTTAGGTTGTTCTGTTATTTTGCTTATCATATTTTTAAAAGTAAATATTTTTTAAAAATACAAATACTAATAAATTCAATTTTCTTGTCTTTTTATTTCTTGACTTAAAAATAATTTCGAAAATAAATAATTACGATGTCAAACATGATGTGAAATTTTATATTATAATAATACTTTTGACATGGTATATTTTTGGAAATAATAAAGTTTAATAGAGTTATAATAAAATGTATTAACAAATGTTTTGAAGATTTAGATGTACTGTAAAAAGATAATATTCATTTTTAATATGACTTATTTAAATAATTTATCAAAATATAAATGCTTAGTTTTTATAAGACTATTTGATATTAAATTTTAATAAATATTAAAATGCGCATAAAGAACAATCTATATTTACAAAGATTTTCTAATTCTTTATTTCAATAACAAAACAATTGTGCAAAATCATTAGAAATGAAACATATTACTTTTATTAAAACACTTTAGATGTATAATATCAGTCTTTGCATATATGTACAAACTACTACAATGAACATACAAATTTTAAACATAGAATGAAAGTACGAACAATTTTGATGAACTTATAAAAGAATAAATTATTATTTACAAATGCCGAACATTAGCGTTTAAGACATTAGTTCACGGGCTCTCAAATACTTTTCAACAATGCCCTCATAATGAGAAAGAAACACACAATTATTTAAATGTTCAAAAGTCATTAGTTGACCAGAGCCACACAAAACACAATCCGAGGAATCCACCACTCCAATCCTATACAGATAGTCTCGCAAACAATCATATCCAGTTAGACCTTTAAAAAGGGTCACCGCAGTCTTTCTTGGAAAAACGAGAACAGCTCTTTCATCCCCCAAAATTTTCCATCTCTTGTGCGTCGCACGTTGAACCATATCTTGTTTAAAAATATTCTTGAGAGTCAGGTTAACAAACAATTTAGTTTAATGAAATGAAAGAGGGCGATTCATACGTTGATCTATCAAGGCTCCCTTTTTAGCCAGCGAATCAGCTTTTTCATTGCCCAAAATATCACAATAAGCAGGGATCCACTGGAAAGAAATTCTGTGTTCCAGAGACTTAAGCAAAGGTCTACATTCTAAAATTCTTTGGGAACTATTTTGATTATTCAAAAGAGTTTGAAGCACACTCTTAGAATCTGACAAAATGACCGCTCTTTTAAAAGAGTGACTGCGAATCGATAGCTGTTGGATAGCCGCTGTAATAGCTTCAATTTCACCATCAAAGGCTGTGGAAAAAGGACCCATTGGTAAATAAAAATTGAAAAGCTTATAATGGATACCTGCTCCTGCACCATGTGTTCTTTCAACATAGATCCATCAGTGAAAACATGCAACCACTCATTTTCAGGAGAGCAAACCTCAATAGTCTCTATTGCGAAAGATCTTAGTTGTAAATCACTCATTTCCTTTTTAACAACTTTTTGAATAAGATCAAGATTTATATTCAAATTCAGATAATCTATAGGAAAAGTAGGAGGGAGTAAAATTAAATAGTCTCTACTCAAATTTAAAGCATCGGATTCTCTCTGGGCAACTTGGATAAAGCCAATTTGAGTCTTAAGATTTCTAGGGATCTCATTGTTATAGTTCCTCCAGAAAGAGTTGCCAGGTAAACGCACAAGTTTTTTGGTACAGCAAGATCGCCTTTCTTTTAATAAAATGATGAACAGGTTCCAAGTCGGTTAGGAGTTGCATTGCAAGAACAGTGTTAGTTTTCACAGCTCCAGTAACAATTCGCAATGCTTGTGTGTGTGTGTGGTTCTGGAAAACCTCAAAAATATTAACTACTTTCTCTGGGGCTGTGGTGAAAATCTCACAATAGCAAATAATTGGAACAAAAGAATAAATTGAATATAGCAATGCAAATTCTTCATAAAAATTAGTTATAATTTTGATTACTATTTAATAAGAATTAAAATTGTTTAACATTACTTAAGTAAGTGTTTCACTTTAACGAGTTTCGTTCATCACACTTCTTCTATTCCATAAATAAAAATTTCTTAAAATTAGAACATTAAACAAGTAATTATAAAAGTATACTGAATATATTTAAAATATTTTATTTTTGCTTTCTCCCTTGCACTAAAGTCATTTTAAATATAGCCTAATTATTGTATATAGAGAAATTTGCATAAAAGTTATTATTTATAATTTTTATTTTGAATAAAATAAGCAATTGAATTAGAAACTAAAATCTGCAATATAATTTCGCATCCATTTCTGTAAAATAAACATCCTTTAAGTTATTTTTAAATTTTAATCGCAGTTTTTATTCAGCATATAAAATAATTTAAGAATTGAATATTTCGGCACAGAGTATGGTTGTGTTGCCAGAAATTTAAAACAATTGTTAATCAACTTAATTTATAAGGCATATCTCGGCCAAAAAGCTCAGCAAATACGCTTGATTCACAGAAACAAAACCTTCTTAAACGATCATTTGACCCCGCTTATTCTCTATTGTTTCCAGAAGTCACAAGATTGTAATTCAAAGGAATGTATTTAATCAACTGAACAAGAAAAAAAATACTCCATAATAGCTGTAATGAATGATTCTAGAATGTATTTTCTACCAGCGAAAGCCTCGTGATTTTCAATTTATGAGGATTGCTGCTTCACTTGAAAAATCTAAATTTTTGAAAAATTAACAGAAACTTCTGGGCGGCGACCCAAAATAAACGCTATTATTTGCTTGAAACAAAAATGAATAATGATTCAAAAGTTTAGATAGTATCCAAATAAGTTTTTTTCCCTTCATTTTTCCCCTAAATTTCAGCTTTGATTAATATCCATCCCATCTTTGAACAAATAACACTTGCCTGTATATGTAATGTGAAATCGATTCTAATTTCACTTTCGCTTTTCAACTTTTTATCTAAGACTGACTCTTTCACAATTTCGTTTTTTCTTCTTCCTTTTTTACCTTTTTTTTTTTTTTTTAGCTTTTAAGTCTTTATACTTATATTCCTGATATTCATTTAACTGATGTTCGCAAAGGATCATTTGAATTACGTGAACAGTGTTTATTTTCTTTTCTTTTTTTTTTTTTTTAGCAGTCGAGGCGTAATTTCTTTTCTTCACTTCAAAAAAATGGCATATGCTTCTTCGAGAATATTTCTCCGCCATTAGTTAGGAAGATTTGAAATATTAATGAAAATCGATATTTATAAGGAGATATTTAGTCTGATTCATTCTTTCTATTAAAAGTGTCAATTCTTTTGATTAGTAGATTAGTTATTTATGCTATAGAAGGATTTTATATTGAATAAATTAATAAAATGACAATCAAGTAAATAAAATTAATATACTTTTTCCCTTTGTAAGATATTAACATTTTATAATTTGACGAAAGCATTTTTCTAGTGACTGTTTCATAGAATGAGCTGCTTATCACTATGTACGTATTATGAGTTTCTCTTACGTTATTTATTTCGAATAACTAAAAGTTATGTCTTAAAAAGTTAGCCTAATCACATTATTTTAATTACGTATGATCATTGTGTAATGGCGTTAATTGTATTATCAAATTTCACCGGGAGATGAAAATCTTTCATCTCCTTAACAGTTACGATATGAGCAACTAATGATGAACAGTTAATAATTTCAAGTTCGGTCTAGAATGGAGTGTCCCTTGGTTTGATAATAAACCTATCGATAAAATTTAATTTCTGGTCATGGTGATATTTTCAGCCCTTTAACTAACCCAATTTTGTGGTTCCTATTTTGTTATTTACATTTCGGCTACTACTTTGATGTCAAACAATTCGCCAGAAAATCAAAGGGTACCCGTAAGTAAACTTTTACCTTAACTTTACTTATAATATTTATTTATTGCCGTAAAAATTATATGATTATGAAGTATTTACTACTTCAGATCGTTTTGCACTCGTACAATAAAAAACTCAATTTATTTTTTGAAGTATTTGTCTATTTAAGTATTAATAAAATCATAAAAAAACAGTAGATAATTTAAGCATCTAGTCTTAACTTATGAATAAATTATGTAAGATAAAATATTTTAATTAAACTAAAGTTTTTTTTTTTTTTTTTTTTTTGAAAATTGATAAATAATTTCTCAAAATTTAAAATCAGAAATCATATGAAACTGAACCTATACAGAATTCAGATTTCAGAAAGTTATTAATATTATTTTATAAAAACGTATTTTTTGGTTTAGACGCATTAAAAAAAATAAATATCGTATTAAATATATAAGAATTCTAAAAGAATTTAAAAAGAAATTGACATTTAGTAAGACAGTTTGATAAAAAAATTATCCTGTATTATTTATGTAAATTATTTTGAAAAGTAATAGAATTATTTTCCTTTAGATATTATATATAAAAATGGATGAATAAAGAAAATGTATTTTTATTGTGGATTAAATATAATATTTAAAAATAATCATTAAATTTTCTGGAAAAATCTTAAAATATTGCATTTAAAAATGATATTTTAATGAAACACACTTATTGAGACAAATGAAATTAAGATTGTAATAACTGAAACATTGTTTGAGAAAGATTTTTTCATAAACTTACGAACCGAACATTAAGCAGCGATGGGAAATGAATGTGTTCATTATAAATGAATTAAAATTATAATATCACTCTTTAAGTTGTTTATTAGGGAATAAAAATTGATTTCTTATTCTTAAAAATAAAAATTTTAAAACATTAAAAGCAAATATTTCCAGCATTTATTATTGTATCTCATGTCTCCATCCAACAGTAAAATTAATTACTCAATGTACAGCATATGGTTAACAAATTTATCCATGCAATTATCTAACTCCTTTTTTATTTTTATATCTATTTTTTACTCTATGCTTTTTTTATTATTTTTTTCATCTTATGATTTATTTGAGATGAATGTATGAATATATATAGTACATTTGTTGTACCTTCGGTCCCTGTGTGGTATTCCTTGGTGCTATGGGAGATATATTTGTTTTTCCAAATAAAAAATTTATATATACAGCACAAACGAATGCTAATTAACAAAATAACTAATACTTTGCTTAAAAGCACAATTTCATAAAAATGCTTTATTTCTAAGTACTTAGCAATTTAATATGCTCTGTGAACAAATCATTTAAATTTTGATATTTGCTCAGATAATTATGTATGATTATACTGAGACTTGTTTGTATTCCAGATAATCCTCCAGAATTCCTGCACACTTTCGAAAACATAACAGTAAATCCTGGATCTCCTGTTTCGTTAAAATGTTCTGCTTCTGGAAATCCTTTACCACAAATCACATGGTCTCTGGATGGCTTACAGGTATTATAAATAAATAATAAGCACAAATTTTCAGTGATTATATTTTATGATAAATTTACATTCCTTATTATTTTTGTTCTCTCCAACACCATGAGAATTGAAAAACACGAAGGTAAATTATTTGTATTTTATATGTGATAAACATTTTTAAAATATAAAAATGTCTTATATTAGGAAAGTTTTAAGCAGAATCAAATTTTCAGTTACAATGCTAAAAATAGATTACGAAATCTCATCTTTAATTAAGTCTTCTGAAAACTTGATTAATGATTGATAAATAAACTTGGTTAATGAAGTCTTATATTCATATTTGTATTTAATATGAAAGACATCTGCTTACTAATTGTGATATTTAACTAAATTATTGCAGACAGAATCTTCCTTAGGATTTTTTAGTTCTACGCAAATTAAACTAAACAATTGCATTAAACTTATACCAAGCTATCCATTTCTGAACATCGTTAATGAGCTAGTACTTGCCTGATTGTGACTGTATTAATAATAAAAAAATTGTCTTCAAAAATTATTTTTTTGTAATTTTAATAGTTAATGAAATATTTGCGTTATAATGTAATAAATATGCTTATTTTTATTTGTATTTAAATCCTAGAATCTGATGCTGATATCATACAAGTTAATTTGACTAATGAACTTTTTTAAATAGATTTCTCTTCATTTGTTAAGTAATTGCGAATTAAAGCTTTAATAATACGTTCGTACTAGCTGAAGTATTAATTTAACTCATATAAAAAAGGATTCATTTAGGAGCTTATAAACAATAGAAATAACACTTTTCATATCTATGGTATATAATTACAGCAAATTGCGTAATTAATGAAAAATAAGCATATCTGATTAGAAGAAGGACCATTTAAATAATAACAGTAAAAAGTCTTCTTGCTCAAATGAGATAGGCAGACTATCTTCATTATCATATTAATCAATTATGATGATAATGTTATTTAAATTACATATAAGCAATAGTCATGAGCAAAGTTAAAAGAATTCCAAGAATGATTGATGAATGAGAAATCAATAAAAATAGTTCGTTTGGATAATACCTTTGAAATTTGGAATGTGTTTGGTATGCATACATTTTTTAGCCACTATCTTCTAAATATATACATCCTAAAAGTTACCAGTAAGATAACAAATTCCAGGAACCAGGATGCCAGGCATGCATTTTTAAATACAAATTAATGGTTAAGATGAGCAAGATCAAAATGCTGCTTTGTTAAAATAAAACCCAAAACCATAAAGCCTCTTAATTGTACCATTCGGAAGTAAGAAATTGAATAGCTCTGCCAGAAATATAAAGAATTCAATCAATTAATTAGTAGTTGCGCATTAGAAATTTTTACCATTTTACAATATTAATCATGTGATCTCCTTCTTCGTTTTTAAAACTAACATTTAAACTAGGTCTAGATTCAGCAACATTTTGAATGTGATACTTTTACGATCATAGGGGTAAATTGTGGTACCTTATTTATATATTTTTTTTAAATTTTTTCACATAAATTCAGGCTGATGACTATCGTTGGGGAAATGGGGCTAATGTTGATTCGGGCTTTGACACCACATAGTCATCAGACAAATTGCTGGTAGCTATTGTAAGAACTTTTCAAATACCTGCAGCGTATTTACCAACGAGAAGGATTTCATATTCATATTTCTTATAGAATTTTTTTTTATTTTTCAAAAATCAATAATGTTAGCTTTTCTTATTATAAAGACTATTTATTAGCAGCATTTAGCTTGCAATGAAAAACGTGCAGCCAGATTTTGGGGAATTTTTGTTAAGAAAAATAGCGCTATTTACATTCATTTTTAAACGATATTTAGAATTTACCTAGCTTCAATCAACATGCTGTTTTGTACCATGAAATTATATCTCAGGGATAGATTAGTAAATGTTAGGTACTGAAAAACTGAAAATCCTCTTTATTTACGAAGTTATAAGATGTTGAGGAATCGGGAATCGTTTCATTCGCGTTTCATTTCATTGTCTATCAATGGTATGAGCGGAAAAGAGTGTAGATATACATCTCCAGGTAAAAACTATACTTTTCCAAAAAATTGTAAATATCATTATCTATTAAGAAAATTGCACTATGGGAATGTAAGAATAGGGGTTCCTGATGGTATGAATATTTTTCCTACTTTCAGTGTTGTGTATGAGGGAAAATTTTAAAATTAAAACTTAAAATTAAAATTAATAATAAATTAAAATTTTCGATCAAGTCTTCGCGTTCTTGAAGCAGAGAAGAGCTGTAGAGCGGAATATATTACATCATTTAAATTAATTGCATCAAATATAAGAAACTTTACAGGGAATTCACATCAACATTAAATATGGCAAATGCTATAATCAAAATTTACGAATGAAGCACAATTTTTGCTTTAAAGGAACCAGATATAAGTCTATGCAAACATTAATTGTTCAGCTATGGATAAAAATTTAGTGGATAAGCATATTAAGACATTTATTTATACACATAAACGTTTATTAAAGGAAAAGAAATAATGATATGAAAAGTATTATAATTGTACTCATCCATACCTAGAAATCTTTAACAATAGTGCCATTACTGCTCATTATTCCATTGATTAGACTACTATACCAACAACACCTCCTTTCTCCAACATCAGAAATAATTTTTACTATACTTTTTATATAAAAATATACAATCTGCTTTTTATATTAGTTATGAGTAATAAATGTTAATGTTTAACTTGGATTTTTGAGTGTACTTTGTCAACAAGCATTTCCCTTTTTCAAAATTTTAGATTGCTCTTATATACACATCCAAAAAAGTGTTGTTCAACCATTATATGCATCAAATTAGAAGTATTTACAAAATTCGGAATAAGTTTTTATTCTAAAAGGTAAAATTGCTTATTAAGCATAAGAAAACTTAATTATATACTTTACCCCAACTGCTGCCATGACACTCTCTATACCGAAAAAGCTAAAGATGGGGCCATGGCAGTGTTCCATGCCTTTGGTCCCATATGACTTGTCTTTCTCTTATTTTTTTCCTTTGCACTTGTCACCCGACAACAATAACAACAACATTATATTCTTTAACTTTATGAACATTAAATCCTTTAATTCATTAGAGTAGAAAATAAATTACATTTTTATTAAATGAAAGCATTCAATAAAACATATTTATTACTTTCACTTAAAATTTTTTATATTACTTTTACTCAAATAACACTTAATTTATTTACTCAATTTTAAAAACACATTTACTTTAAACAGATATTGTCTCAGCTGTTTTCAAACTATTATTCTAACTATTATTATTCTCTTACTATGATCATCTTTTTATTATCATATTATCATTATTTTTTCCCCATCTTGATGAAAAGCAAAGGTTGCAGTTTAAAAAATTAAATAAACTTAATTCCATTTTTCATTTTCCTATTTTCGTTTAATTATTAAACAAAAGAAAAATTTTAAAACAAATATCTTTAAATTTATGCTGATAAACTGAAAAAGATTCATTTCATATAAATTACACAACTATTTTTATTCGGTTTTAAATCCAATGAAGTACTAACTTACTTTTATAATCAATAAATTCCATTAAGATACTATGTAAATTATGAACTTTTAATTTCCTTTTCTCATATCCTACTGTGTTAAATAATATATTTATTAACATGATTTTGCATCTTTTTGATATACCTTTTAAAAATGTGCTTTAAAATTATTTTAGTTTGCTTGGTTTTGCTTCAGTCTTTCTTCCTGTATAAATTAATAAGAAAATAATGTAGACGCTAAAATTTATTCTCAATTTTCTATCTCAATTAAAAATTCATTACCAATTTTAGGTTCCTGAAGATCAGAGTTTTAGGTCAGGAGATTATGTGACGTTAGAAAATACCGTAGTGAGCTACGTCAACATATCCAGAGCGGGTGTAGAGCATTCGGGGGAGTTTACGTGCACGGCTAAAAATGACGCCGGAGCGATACAACACAGCAGATGGTTAAGAGTGCCTGGACCACCCTTTGTGAGACCGATGAAGAATCAGACAATAGTCGCGGGAGAATTAATGAAGATTCGCTGCCCAGCAGGTGGATATCCAATACACAGAATATCCTGGGAAAGAGGTAGGCATTTCTTCTTTATTAATATTGACAGTGGTCAAGCAGGATGAATCCTAACTTTATTCAATAATTATTTCTAATTACATTCTATTTGAATTCTAATTTTTTCTTTTTCTAATGAATACTAATTTTATTCTATAATTATGGGAAAGGGGTAGACATTTCATCTTTCAATAATGATAATGGTCATTCCGAAATAATGACAGTGATCCAGCATACTAGACTCTAATTTCACTCTATAAGTAAATGAACGATTTTACAGATGAACTCAATTTTAAGTATTACTTGAAAACATTTTTACTATATGAATGATATGGAAGAGAAAACTTCTTAAAAGCTTTAAAATCTAGAAATACTTAATATAAAATTAAGATTTTTTTTTATTATTTGAGATATTTCTACATTTAATACATTGATTATCCTACTATTCCTTTAATTGTTTATAAATAAACAGAAACAATTCAACAATTATCTAATTATTTACATTAAAACATGAAAACTTTATAGTAATAAACGTTTTCAAAGTTTCCTTTATGTTTTATTGTATATATTTAAACTCTTAAACTTCAATGTAAGGATATTTAGTTTTGTACTGGGTATTTTTATGTTACATTGCTTTCATTTTTTACGGTAACAAATGTGTTATAAAAATATTCCTCACGTAGACATACATAGCTTGTATATTAAAAAATATTCATCATTGTACCATAAGGTTTGACCAGCATTTATTGAATTTTAAATTTTCTACTTTCAAAATTGTAATAACTTTATTAGATTCAGAAAGCATTTTAAATTTTACGTAATGTTTTCCTAACACTAATTCGATTTTATATTCATATACATACTGTAATTAGCATACAAGTACTTTTATGTTGATAACAGTAAGAAAACTATCCATACTATTATTTCTCATACTTAATTTAATTCTTAAGCTGTTGCTTGTTAGCATGATAAACAAAAATAATTTGCTTCTAAACAATAATCAATCAAACAAATAACTGTCATTATATTCCAATATTGCCACAAAAGCCTTAATATTTTATTTAAGTCAAAGAAATAAATATATGGAGTTGATTGAATCATAAATATTAATATTAGTTTTGCAGTTACAAATTTTTCTAAAATGGATTACATTTTTGAAATGTATTCTCAGTAATTTCTTTTGTTTCAATATTTTCTTCGATTTTATTAAAGAATAAAATTTACTTAGTAAACATATGATCAACATCTACAGGATAAAGTACCTTACAGAATGCCTACCAATTATTTATATCATAATACGACATGCATATACATCACGTAAATTACAAACGAGAAAATACTTCATCATTAACTTATCCAATAATATAGCAGATAGGAATCTACGATATATTTCCATCTCTGCTATTGGTTACATCCATGCATATCAACCGAGAAAAATCTATTGACGCAATCTTTGAAATGTGTTTTATCACGAAAGCTTATCGCGTTTCTGGTTCTCCATTTCGATAGAAGGGAAAGACATACCGCTGGAATAGAAGTGCAATTTACATGAACGCCAACGTCATCCATACTGACTCGCATTTCCATCCGAAACTACCTTGGTGCTGAAGGTATATTTTATGGCCGACACAATCATATCTTTCCCTCTCTCGTGTTTGTTTTATGGCTCATTCTTGCGGGGCAATAAAACAGCCACGTAAAAATATGTAATATAAGGTGAGAAATATTTCGGTTGCCCGTTTCTCTCATTTCAGAAATCCGTAAATGCATATATTGTAACTGTAACTGAATATGAATGATATTTTTTTCAATGTAACACAGGAATATCTGTCTTTACAATTGTCACTGGCACCGAGAAATTTGATATTCATTGAATAACAATGAAATCTTTTTGTCACATTTCCAAAAGCAACTTCATAGTAAACCATAATTTACTTTTGGAATTCTTATGATTTGTTCTGAAGAATATAATCGACAATATTTTCTGTAAAACTATCCTTATCAACAAGGTATATTAAATAAATCATTACCGTAAGAACCACTCTAAATATGTTTATTTTAAATCTTTGGTGATTCAATAAATTATAATCACTTGTTGTATGCACAGAAACTTATTTAATAATACAGCTTTATATAAGTTTCTGTATAGAGCAAATGATCTGTTGTTAAATAGATCATTTTTATAAAGATATTAATTTAATTTATTTTAAGCTAATTTTAACCATTTAAATTAATTTTAAGTACTTAAGTATTTAAGATAATTTTAAGTACCATTTTTAAATTTAAGTTAACAATTAAATTTTTAACAATGAAATATTTAATTTTTCGATTCATTAATTTTTAATTTCAAAAACATTTTTCAAATATTTCAATCTAACGATACTTTGATACAAGGGGGAATATTACATTTAATTATTGCTCATAAACTTTACCTATAAATTTAATTTTCTTAGAAGTGAATTAACAACAAATTTAGATGAAACTAATTATTTATAATGAAACATTACAAAATACTATAAGTATTTCCTTAGTATTAGATGAAATGACTTATTTTCATGACAAAACTTTATTCATTTGTTTTATTTTTATTCAAAGCTTAATAATTCTAACTATTATAAAATATTTTATCGCGAATTAAATATTAAATTGAAAGTGAATAAATATTGCATACGATGCATATGTGAATCACTTAAATTTATGAGAATGTGCTTATTGTTCAACCATAAGCATCAGATTTGTTATCCTCTTGAATGTAAACATATGATATTACATTCATTTTAGGAATATTTCAGTGGGACAAAGTTACATTTTAAATAGGTAATAATTTCGTTATATAGTCGAAAATGTTATTATATTAAGTCGGCATATTCTTTGGTATAAATGTAATTTTTATTTATTATGTTCATTTATTCTAATATTATCGCACATGCATTATAAATTATATAAGTCCAATATTATCATGTCTATAAATCAGAACGATTTAAATGAAAATAGAATCATTTTTTATTAAGTGAAAAAACATTTGCTAATGAAATTAATAGCAACTTTTTACCTATTTAATTTAGTATAAATTTTAATATATTTTAATGGTATAAAAACTAAACAAATCTTAAGTTTTGTTAAATATAAGAGTTGCTCTAAACTTTTCTAAGCCTGTTTGAAAAGTAATCTATGAACTTCGGCTTCAAATAATTTTCTAATAATCAACACTCAACATATTGTTGAAAACCTAGAAACGTTTCATTAAAATAGACCCATTTGATATCGTTTTCTGATAAACTGTAGTATAATTAGCATTGTTTCACTTTCTTTGATTGAGCAAACAATTATTATTCGAATCAGTTGAGGGTATTTATTATAGACTTAGTAATTTGTGATATGTTTTTAATATTTTATTAAGCTTATGTATCAATAGTGAAAAAATATCGATAAAATTGCTTTCATTTCTGAGACAAATCAAGAAGGAAAATGCTACATCTTAGTCATCATGGTATTAAACTCCTTAATCACTTCTAGCCTTTTTCTGTATAAATTATATTTTTTCACTTTAATTAAATCATTTTTTACATTAATTCTTTACTTTTTATTAATACTAAATAATATAAGTTATATCTTTCACAACTTAGCGAAAACACTAATATATTGTTAATCAAAGTAGATTTAATAGGTTTACCTGTATAAAGCAATAAATGAAGAACATTGATTTAACCAAAATTAGTTTTCTCGTGGTTTAAACTTCCAGAAATATACTGTAGTTATTATTATAACTTTTAGCTAACTATTCCAGTCTCTAGCCTACTATTTGTTGCGGTATACTTTACAAAAGTTTCTTAAGAAAATAATAAATAAAAGAAAATGAAGCAGCAAGTTATTTCATTTTGGTAAAAGGAATGTATCCCTATTCTTTACAACATTTTGAGTGAAAACAAAAAATAAATTCAAAATTAAATGCATTCAATTTTCATCGCTGCATATTAGATTCATTTAAAGAATGTTAAAAAAAACACTAAATGTCATTAATTGAAACAAAACGTTAAAATGTTATAAAACATGTAAATGAAGTTTCATCAATTAAGACAGAATTTCTTCATTTAAATAAAACTTCAGATTTTAGCTTCATTGAAATTAACATAAGTGTTAAAGTTACTTAATATGCAGTAGCAAAATATTCTCTTAATTCCAGAAGTCAAGTGGAGAGAGAATATAATTTAAAGATTAATTTGCTGTAATCCTTTTTAAATTTTTTTTTTCATTCTACCAGGATCTATACTTTTAATTTATTTGACTTCAAAAATTATTGCTTGGAATTTACATATTTCTGGCTCTTTTGAGACTATTTTAATTAAGTATAAAATAAGTTTTCTTGAAAAAGAAAAAAAACTTAAGTGAATTTAATCAACTGCATTTCGATAAAGAATGAAAAAAAAGACAACTGAACGAGTGATAAGACCTCGCTTCCATCCTAGATTTCAAAATGAAATTTAATACTCGCTGACATGTTCAATCTTTTTAATTTTTTTAGAAAAAACGTTTCGGTCTCCAGATTCCAATAATTTCATCCAATTTTTAAAAGAAGTGGAATAAAAAAGGTATAAAACTGTAAGTCTGCGTAGTTCTCAAGCAGATCGACAGTTCGAGGTAAATGAAAGGGAAAACATAACAAGTAAAAAGGGAGTGCAAGTACAGAGAAACAAAAATAAGGATATGCGCCTTATTTTTATACCATTGGAAATATTTTTCTTGCATTAAATTTCCAGCTCCAATTATTGATTTAATGCTATTTAGATATCTTACACAATGAATATTTTATTCAGTTTCTAGAAAGATTTAAGTTATTGTATTTGATTCAATACTCACGAGAAATAATGAAAGTGCATAAAATAATATCATTCAGTTTCTAAAATAATTTACTTATGTGTTTTAGTATAGAAAATTCCTAGCGCTGCCTTTTATTTATAAAATATTTATAAATTTAGAGAGGAATCAATAATTTATTACAAATTTAATAATAGAAATTGCAACGAAAATCATTATTAGATTTCTAACTATCTTTCAGCAATTTAATATCACTTAAATTTTTAATACAGAGTAAAATAAAAGAAATATACTTTGTTATTGTATAAAATATAACATATTTATATGCAAAAATATCAGTCACGGCAATTAAAAACTTTAGAATTGAACAAAAACTTTACTTTAAGCACACCCTATTAATATTATAAACTCAGAAAAACTTTTGAATACGAAAAATACATTTTGCTTAGTAAAAATTCTAAAATATATAATCCACAAGAGTCAACTTCTGATAGTAAATTAATAGTTATTTACTTAAATGGATTTAATTTAAATATTTTTAAAAAAGAACTTAATATCTAGTGAAAATTTTATATTACATTAACATTTATCCTTAAAACATCCACACAATTATTATTTCATATTAAATTAACAGAAAACTAATTTTCCATAAATTAAAATAATTTTCGTAATAGAAAACCTGAAAATGGTTTATTAAAGAAATCTAATGACTGATAATAGCATAATTTATAACAGTGTAATTTAATTTTCTCTGAAAAAGGAAAACATAAATCGAAATTAAATCGTGTTTATGATTGCATTTATCAATTATAAAGAAATTAAAAAGATAATAGTTTGAATTTAAAGAGTATAAAAATATAAAAAATAAAATATAATAAGCGAAAAAATGGCCAATATATATATATATATATATATATATATATATATATATATATATATATATATATATATATATATATATATATATATATATATATATATATATTGGCCATTTTTTCGCTTATTATATTTTATTTATATATATATATATATATATATATATTAACAAACTTTTTCAATCCAAGGGAATTGCATTCAACATAAATTCGCCTCAAGAAAATAAAAACAATGATATTTCTCTAAACAAAATATGCATAAAGAACAGAAGCAATTCAAATATATACCATTAAGACTTTTTTCCACTTGAAATATAGTATTTAATTTTATTTCCAAACGTATGAAATATTTGCATAAAGAAACATTTACCTTTTTTTTTTATCTCGGTGCGAGAAATATACTAAACTTTTAAAGTTAAATTGAGTTTAGAATGCCAAGGTAAATTTATAGCGAAAACACCCAAAAATGTCACTTTTTTCAATTCAGTTCTTTTACTGCATACTATCAGTAAAATATTCATAAATTATAACAAACTGAAAGTTGTTTTTTTAACTTATATATTCCTAAGTTTCAGTGTTTCGATTTGAATTATTAACTAAGTTAAACTTAAGTTTTCCAAATAACTGAATATGTTAAATTCTTCAAAAAATCAACAAAATGTTAGAAATTCAGTTTTCAAAACTTGTTCTCTAAAAGTATTCAGAAGCACGAATTTTAACAACAAGAATATTTGTCGCAAAAGTATTTCCAGCAAGAAGTCAAGAAGATTAAATGATTTTTGGGGAGTAGAGAAGAATTTGTAAACATGTTTTGTAAATAAGTTTTCCGAAACGTATTCCTATTCATGCAACAAAAAAAATTCATTCATATTCAGAAAACTAATCTGTGCAAATTAGTCCTATGTCTTATTGCAAAAATTAAAAAACTAATTGCATAAAATGAAATTCCATTAATTTATTTTGCATATCAAGAAATTTTAACATTTAATCATACTTTTTCACAATTATTTTTAAAATGAGAGAGACAATTTGTAAAGTATATATAATTCTAATAATATTAGTAAATTTTATTAAATTTTATCTATTTTTAATGTTACATGTATTTTAAAATGTATTAGGCTTTATAAAGGTGTTATTTTTTATATCTTATATATACTTTCTATATATATATATATATATATATATATATGTATGTATGTATGTATAGATATATAATGTATGTATAGCTTACTGAAACAATCAAAAACCACAAATAATTAACAGCAAAAGATTTAAATTCTATTATTTCTTAGTTTAAAAATGAAAGCACAGATTCTGCAATTTAAAACAAAAATGTGTATTTACAAAACATACTTTAAATTCTAAGTCAGCTAAAGCTTAGAAAAGATCTTTTTTTATACAGTCTACCAAAACAAATTTAAATACAGAAAAATAAAAAAAAAATATGATGTTTTATATTTTAACACATAAAATTGTGTACATTACAAAATAATTTGAGTGAATGCATTTCGGTGAGTTGTTTTCCATCACGAAATGAATCCTCGTTTATAGAATTGTTCAAAAAAGTGCAGTGTAGCACTTAAAACTTGTGTGTCAATGTGTGAAATTCCCTTTTATTATGGCATTATTGTAAGTAAAACTCATTATATCCACATTCTAATGTATTTCCCATCCATATTAGTGAAAGTGAAATCTAATTAGCTGCAAAGGAGAAAACAATATTTATTTAATAATTGAAAGAAATAGTAAAATTTCATTGTTTTTAATAAAAGTTAATATTTGTGTAAATTTTAAAAGAAGAAAGGAATCTCGAGTGCACTTTCTGAGCAATAATATTTTAATAAAATGATCAATTGATTGTTGATATTATCCATTAGATCAATATTTAATTATTATAAATGAATGGACAAATTTTAAAAGTTCAAAATTTGGAAAGAATGACGCATATTATATGGTAAGAATTATTAATCCTGATAGAAAAACAGCGCCACATATTCTTAAGAGATTATAAATTTCACACATTCTGGAACTTGTTAATATATTCTTCAAAATATGATGATCATGACTTCTTGATTCAGTTTTATGTGTTTGCTTTTACCTAAATGAAAAACTGATGCTATATTTATCAGTTGTGTTATTTTTATTTATTTTCTCATATAATGTCATAACGCATAAAATCATAATCCATTGTTTTATGTTTTATTAGTTGAAATATTTAGTTTATGATGTGATATTAACAAAAATAATCGATGAACTAAAAAAATGCGTCAGTATTGTATAAAAACACAATTATAATACTATTAATAAAAACCATTAATGAAACCATTAATAAAGAAGGCATTAAACTTCTAAATCCAATTCAAAATACTTGTTTATAATACAACACATTTATAAAATTCTTTCTTTTTAAGAAATACTTTAGCAAAAACAGCAATTGTTTTAAAAATATTTTTTTAGAAAACGGGTCGTTATGTTTTATGCTAGCTCTAAATCCTTATATGATACATTTGTATTGTGTTAAATACAATAAATCTTTAAATATATTTTTACAGCTATTTTTAAACAAACATTTTTAACAATAAAATCATTTTTATTATGTTATCATCATTTTACTCAGACTTTTTTGATTAAATCTACTTTACAAATTATTACTAACTAACTATTAATCTGTTTTTTTTTCAGACATTTCTGCTCCATACCATATTAACAAATACTTCAGTTACTTATTTATAAAGAAAACCTTATGACGGATAAAATAAAAATAATAAATACATTCTTTATAAAAGAAAAAATCATTGAATAGGAAGTAAATTTTGTTATTTCTTCTACCTTTCTCGTTAGGAATGTAAATTTCTGCTTTTATCATCAAAAGATGAGGCTTTCAAGAGAAAGATGAGAAACAAGAAATGCGGCCTCAATACATTTTAGTCGATGAAAGTTCTCTGAGTACCGTCCGTTATTTCAAGAACATTCGTTTTATTTATCTCTCTCCCTCGCTACAATTATAGAAGCATCTCTTGGACGGGTACAGTTAATGAACCGTAATTTGCTAGGGATTACAGTGGAATGCTGTGTTCTTTTTTCTCACTCATCAATAGCTATCATGTTCCCTCATTTAAGTCGTCAGCAAAGACAAAAAATATTTTATTACTTAGTAAGTAAATGCATGATGAGCATTGGCAGAGAAATCAAATGCAAAAACAGCATTCTTTGCTTTCAATTTAAATTAACCGGGAAGAAAGTTATTATTTTATGCAAAGAACATTTAAAACTGAAAAAGAAAAGTAATTTGAAAAAAGGGATGACGTTTCTCTTTATTAAAATTATAATTTAGAGTTGATTTATGTTTGTTCGTCATTTTAAATTAAATGTAAATTTCAGTTAAAGTTACTTTAAAACGAGTTTTGTATTTAGTTTTTTTTTTCAAACTTGAGTAATCGAATATTAAGTAAAAATGTATTTCTGTTTATCTGAGAATTTTAATTTAAAAAAGGAAATGAGATTGAATAATTTATTTCTCTTAATATTTTGGAATAAAATTTGCTCGGATATAAATTATTAATTTATTATGAGGACCAAATATTTTTTCTGCAATTATCAAACGAATTAGTTTCGTTTTCACAAAAACGAAAGTCATTATTTTTTTTTTGTAAAAATTAAACTAATTTGTATTTATTTAAATCTTATTTATCTTATAGAAATTTTTAGTTTTTGAATTTAATTTCTGTTAGTTTATGTTTTCAAGCTGAGGTTTTAAGAAACAATTTTCAGTATTAAATGTTTAATAAATACTAAACACGGAAAAAAATTCAATTATATAAATTTGCACTTATATTTTGTCAACAAAATACTATTCAGAAATGGCCTCTCCATAGATGATAAAGTCAAGCAAACTGATGTGCCTAACATCTAATGTAAGCTAAAATAATTTATGTGTTCCTCTTCTATTTTAACTTACGAGATACTCTCGAGGAAGATGAGCAAAGATTGTTGAAATGTAGCCAGATATAGAAACTAAAAAATTTTGCATTCGACTCTGTCTATTCCTTAAAGCTATCCGTAAGAATCAAACTTCTTGCAATGAAACACAATCTGAAGGAATAACTTTAGGTAATCAAAATTTTTACGTCAATGAAAAATATTCTCAAAAAAAGCTCATTTATCGGATATCATTGTTCAGCTACCGTATACAAAATCGTAATTAATAAATTCACAAAAATCTGTTTGCCTAATGTTTTGCAATTATCGGTTAAAATGGAGCATAAAGTAATGGAAACAGATGCTTTTCCGTGAAGGTCCAAAGTTCCAACTCGGGCATTCAGATAGCAGTCTGAAATCTTCGAAGGGAGAACTTTTTGTTGGACTGCTTAGAGCCAACTTAAGTTCTAGAAAAATAATGTTATTCTTTGGAGTGTTTCTCTTGGAATGGCCAAAAATTTTTATTCCTATAGCAGTTAAGTGCAGGTTCGAATCTATCTACATAATTCTTGATGATGAGTTTCATAAATCATACATTTGTCATACATCATTGAAATTTAAATAATGGCACCTTTTACTTCAGTTCAATTCAACAATGTGATATTGCTTGTTCAAACATAACTTAATATGTGGAACTAAATTTTAGTGTTTGAATTGGCCTTACCAAAGTTCTGATTTTATGTGCATCAATCACATTTTGGGTTGAGTTCAGAAGAATCCCTACAGTTCAATGAGTGAATTCTCTAAAATATTTTGCACTTGTTAGATTCAATTTTCAGATTTTCAGATGAATGAAAAACGTTTTATCTGCCATACATATATATATATATATATATATATATATATATATATATATATATATATATATATATATATATATATATATATATATATATATATATATATATATATATATATATATATACAGAGAGAATAGAGAATTCTTGAAATTTATTCAATATTATCAGAAAAATATTAAGTTATAATCACATTTTCATTATTCATTCATCCGTTAAAATATTTTAGTCAAAAAGTATACAAGCCACAAATATGTTACATAATATTTATTAATTTTATTCTTTTTTGAGATAGCTTATGTAATGTCTTTAAATTTACTATTTATAACAAATTTAAATTTTTTGAAAGAAGTTTTTAATTTTTTTAATATATTATCAATAATATATAATGCATAATAATATATTATTGAATATAAGGCAATATTTTATTGAATTAAAGATATAAAAGCTGTATAATTGTATATTCCTAACCTTTATATAAAATTACTGAATTGCTTAAGCACGTCAACATTTTAAACCAATGGTGAGAAATATTTTACAACGCACTAACATCATGTATTAAATATTATTTTTACTATCTATTAATTTTTAAAAAGCTTATTTCTATTTATTTTCTTTTTTTATTTTTTAAATGTTAACAAAAGCTTATTTTTATATATTCTTCAAAATTTTCTTAAATTAAATATTATTTCTATTTAACTTTTCAAATTTGTTTAACTTCCAATGAACATTATCGATATCTGGGTTAAAATGGTTAAATTCAATTTCATTATATTGGCATATTTCTAACTTTTCAAGTTATGTTAACCAGATTTTTATACATAAAGTATATATTTCTTTAAATTAACTTCCCTTTTACATTGTCTTTTTATACCTGCAATTTTCCCTCATAAAAATTTCCTCTTAATATCAAAATAAAAGTTGATATCTAAATTTCTTAACCATTTATATCAACACTAATTTCTAGAGAGAAACATGGTCACAGTTAGTTAGGTAGATTCTTCGAAAATATGAAATTATTAAAGGATGTTTTTTTCACATTGTCAATTATGAAATATGAATCTTTACATACTGTAAGCTTATTATTACCTGATTGAAATCCAGAAAATCACTACTTTTTGAATAAAATTTATTATTTATATTTTAAATATAAAATGATATTCAAAACGTTAATATGAAAATATCATAAAATATTGTTATTGCATTCACATCAACTCAGGAAGAATAATGAAAATTTCATTTGTATGTTTAAAATAGGCATAAAACAAGGAACAGGAAAAAAAACATCAGATAATACTAAACTAATAAGAAAATTTCGACTTGCCCTTCTAACATATTCCTCTTTTAATGAGTGCATTTCCCCTTTATAATATTTCAAATTAATTCACAATTTTATAATATTTATACGCAAACAAAAACACAAATGCAAATGCCAAAAAAAATTTTTAAAAAAATTCTATACAAAAAGTTTTAGTTTTGTCTAATATATTTAAAGGAAAATTTTGTCTATTCTAAACAACACAATTTTTCTTTACTGACGCCTTTTGTGAGAAAATCATTTCTACGAAAATAATTATTTGCATATACTGAAATTTTATACATTATAATTTATATATATATATTTATCATAAAATCGGATTGTAGGCTCGTATATTTCGATATCTAGGAAAATTTTAAGAATTTTATGAGTCGCATTGATGTTTGAAAGTTAGAAAAATATATATGAATATTCATTGTGCAGAAAATAATTAGGTTTCAAATACTTTTAAACATATATTTCGTGTTTATTGCATTTTCAAAAATATGAAGATTTAACTTGCAAAATCATTCCAACAGAAAATAATTCACCATTTTTTGTATTTCCTTATGTAACATCAAAATTAGCGTTTAATAAACGTAATTAAATCGACGAATATTTCAAAAATTTAGTGTCAATCTCTATAGAATTGAATTCATTTAACAAATTAGAAACATCCAATACTTTTAGTTTAAAATCTTCTGTCTTCGACATTTGCTTTCACGGGGTCTACTACATCAGATATTATCAACTGAATATCAAATTCGCAGATAAAATGTTCCTTCTTTTATATTGGTTAAGATATCAGTAAGTGTGTGAGTTATTATTAATTTTTAAGTTATTGTTTCCTTAAATGGCACATTCAAGCATAATATATATCATTGAAAATATATTCAGTAATTAGCAAGTTTTTTTTTCTTATTTTTCATTGTTATTTGCATCTACAGCTCAATTTCAAATTATTTTCATACTTACTTTTTACTTGAGTAGCTTCTCCTTTCTTAGTATTTGCGCTGTTTTATTTCAGGCTTATTTTCTCTTCTTTCAGCAATAGTTCAATTATTAAAGGTTCATTCAATTGCCATGAATTTGTAGTTAAGATTTTAGTGGTACAGTAAGCTAATTCTCTTTCTGAAATGCATAATACTAAACCTTGTAAACTTCGTCGATAATCTACGTGCACTCTGCTAGTGCAGGCAGAGTGATGTCAGAACGCGTGAACATCATACGCGTTCGAAGAAGACGATGGCAGACCCACAAAGCACGTCTATTGAAATTCTACATCATGCGCAAGATACCTTGAATGTCCTCTATATAGAAAAATCCTTTGCCGTCGATTGTTTATAAAGGCCTGCGATCATGGTATCCATTAAGAAGACGCCAAAGTCTATAATGATGATGGATTAGAGTGATGTGGATTACGAAGTGACTCAGGATCGTTTTCTAAGATGAATCATGCTCCATGTACGAGTGTGGCGTCGACGTGGAGGCAGGTCCAATACTGTAACAATTATGGAATGCTCTACTACGCGAAAAAACGGCATCATGGTTCGGGGCTCAATTGCTTTCGATTATAGGTCACCTCTAGTTCGTATTCACTGCACTATGAGAGCCCAACGTTTTGTAGATGATGTGCTGCGGCCGGTGACACTCTCCAACCTTCAGAGGGTGGCAATAACATTTTCCAGCAGGATAACGCTTATTCGCACATAGCTTGAATCAGCCAACATGCAATGCTAGGTATGCAGCGGTTTTCCTGAACACCGTGCTGGCCAGATCTTTCACAAATCAAACATGTTGGATATATGATTGGACTCCATTTGCAGACCC
This sequence comes from Latrodectus elegans, assembly GCA_030067965.1. NCBI lineage: Eukaryota > Metazoa > Arthropoda > Arachnida > Araneae > Theridiidae > Latrodectus > Latrodectus elegans. Next base: position 41,630,034 of record CM057813.1, on the reverse strand, counting down.
TGACACTACCTCCTTCAGGAGAGAAACTCCGAAAATGGTTGACATTAAGGGAGAACCATTCCTCAGGATGCCATCGTACTATGTTTAACTCTGTTATTAGAAGTATTACTTCGTGTATCACCCCCCCCCCTTGCCACGGTGGTTCTACAACCAACTGACCAAAATCTGTTCTCGCCTCATTATGCATATCATTTCGAAATGCAGATCACTTATTGTTCATTGTTGTCTCTCCCTGTTTGTGTTTGCCAAGTTTCTGCACTCTTTGGCAACTTATTTTTCGTGTTGCATTTTAAAGTAAAAGCAACGTATGTATGTATGTTTATATATATATATGTATATATATATATATATATATATATATATATATATATATATAAATTTTAATCTTCAATAGGAAATAAATAATAAACAATCAAGAATTTCATTATTTTACTTCATTTGAAAATCACATGCAATTTTCCATAAATTTAGCCATAATTCATTGAATTATTTAAGAAAAATATTAACATTTTCTATTCCCCTTTAATTAATAAAATTTTCTTAATCAGTTCATAAATTCACATTTTCTTTATTGTGCATTTATATGTAACATTTCTAAGTTCTTATAATCAGAAAATAATGTGAATAATAAAACTGAGATTCTCAAATAAACTTTTACAAATTTATTGCTCAGCTGTCTTCAGTAGCTAAGCTTACTCCGAGAACTTCCCAGCATGTAATCTTAAACGCCAAATTCTGGTGGTGCCTTAATTAGTTCCATTAAAAATGTTTTCAAACCTCCTCATTTATCTTCACATCATTATAATTGGTAACAGATTACCTATAAAAAACTTGGTTTAAATTTCCAAGTGGAGAGAAATGGGCTCATATTTCTAAAATGTATTATGAGTTCACGTTTTTTAATAAGTACACTCCTTAGCAAAAAATATGTTCCAAAATAATTCAATTTTTACAACAGACATAAGAAATATTAATTAAAAAAGTTCTCTTGAAGATCACATTTATAGCAAATATTATTTTGTTCCTGTAATTTCTTATACGATATATATACATACACACTAACATATATATATATATATATATATATATATATATATATATATCGTTTAGGACATTTAATTGTGTAATTGTGCATATATATATATATATATATATATATATATATATATATATATATGCACAATTAAATGTCCTAAACGATATTTTGGATTCGTTTATTACATATATGACATAAGTTACTGAGGAGATGGATTGAAGTTATTGTACACACATATGTTAATAAATGATACTTTGTATGAAAAATAAATGCGCATACCCGAAATTCAAAAAAAAAAAAGTTGTAGAATTAAATTAATTAGTTTTGAGATATTAAATAACGTGAATATAGTTACGCGTCTTACTAATTTCGATGGCTTATCATTGTAATTAAATTATGTTAACATTGCTATCTAAATGTTATCTACAGTTTCCAATTAAATCACGTAATTACAGAATTGCTTATTTATTTGCAAATTGCGAGGTATATGTTCTCTTCATTTAATTGGAAACTGATTTCAGTCTCGATACCCAATTGGCTTCATTGACTTCATATTTATGACTTTGCATTATTTCCAACGTTACTTTTATTTGCTTAGGTGTAGAATGCTAATTAAGCCACAGTATTTTTACAAAATTTATTTCTAATTTACCATTCATTTATATTTTTAATAAGTACTATTCATAGTATTTGTTAAGCATTTTTAAAATCATCGATAAATTTTCTATTAATCATTATTTTTAATTGTGATTTCAAAACAAAATTTTTAATTCATGTATTAAATTTATGGTTAATTTTTAATGTATGTTTAAATCATACACTATAAAAAGGGAAAATATGCTTTTTATAATTATATTTGTAACTTTATTAATAATTTTGCAATTATTCTGATTTAAGTTCAAATGAAAATCCAGTTCATTATAAACATTATAACTGATGTATGAATCTACACAATAAATTCTATATTGAATACACTAACACATCAGAATTTCTTTTTCTGTATATCAAAATATTTCACGTGAAACTATAAAATCGTCACATATTTTCAGCTATTTTTTTTTTAATTTCGTTTAAAACAAAATTTTTATAACTAAATAAATGTCACATATTTAACAAGTAATTCAAAATACTTTAATAGTATTTTGAATACATATATATATACATACATACATACATATATAATACATATATATATATACACACATATATATACATATATATATATATATATATATATATATATATATATATATATATATATATATATATATATATATATATATATATATGAAATTAAAATAGAAATACTTTTTATTTTATATTTTCTTTTTTAATATTATTTCTTAAAAGGAAAGAAGGAAAGTTTAATAAAAATAAAAAAAATATAATTTTCATGGGATTCCTTTTTTACATTTTAAAATTTTAATAGATAGTGTCAAACGAGCGTAAAAATTATAGTAATAGTGTCAAACAAGAGTAAAAAATAATAAGAAACAAAATTTTATTAAGAATAATTTCAAGTACTTTGGCATTTCACACTAACATACAAATTGATATAAATTTTATTAAAATTATTTTTAAATTTTGCTTAAAAAAATATAAATATTTTATGCATGTAGAAATATAAAATAATTAAATGATACTGTGATAATATTTTTGAAAGCATTTTTGATCAAAATATGCAATTATTTTAAGCATTGCCTCTCTCTTCTCTCTCTCTCTCTCTCTCTTCTATATTTTATTACTTTTGTAATTATAGTTTTGATAGTTTTTGAGATATTATTTCCAAATTTCTCGATATTAGATTAAATTATTAAAATGTAATGAATTTTTAAAATAAAATAATAATTCTGGAAGAAATGAAAACATAGTCGCTTATGGTATATAAATACAAGGAATTTTTAAAACAAAATTATAATTTGGGGGAGAAATGTGAAACTACTTTAAATGCTCTTTAAATTTATTTTCTTGCTTAAAACAAATTTTTATTAAATTCCTGTATGCCTACATTAAGTATGTATTAGTTACAGAATATAAAAAAATTTTTGAACATTTTATCCAATAAAATATATTTTTATGATAAAATAATCATATTCGTTATTGTAAATGAATGTAAAAATTATAATAATGAAGGAAACTAATAAAAAAATGGATTCTGGAATTATTCCTTGAGCAGATGTCCATTAAATAGTGAATGTAAGCAAATTTCATAACAAATTTTTGATAAAGAGCTTAAAATTCCCCAAATAACTGATGACTTAAAATAATTTATTTTATCAAGTTGTTTTACCTATAAAAACAAAAGAAAATCCAGTAAGTAAAAGGATGGATTATGGAAATATACTTACAAAACAAAAAAGAGAAAACAAAATTTCTCGAAGAGCTAAACTAAAAAAGATCACGTGTTCTAGAATGTAGTTATTTAACAATAGCGAATGTCGACTGGTTTTAATTTGATTCTGGAAAAATGTATTTTGAGATATATTTCTAGTAATTATCCTTTTTTGTCGTCTACAATTCTATTGATAAAAGGAAGATGGTTTTTCAACAGGATAATGCAATACGGAAAAATAACTCAATTCTATTTGAAATGCAACTTGTAGCTCAAATCTAAAACTATTTGAAGACGGAAGATTAAATCGACGTAAATATTTTTATCATATCTTCCTTGAGCAGAAAATTTATTACTCAAGGTTAAAGGTGTTAAATGCAAAACAAAATCTTAACTATTTTAATTGGTAATCTTGCCTAAGCAGGTTAGGATATTTGAGATTACAAAAACATCAATAGCTTTCAATGCCTTAAAATTGTTATTGTTCATATTTGCTCATATTTTTCATATTTATATATTTCTTGAACTTAAATTTTTTACTCAGTTTCTCAAATATTATGCACACAGACACGCACACACACACACACATACATACACACACACACATACATACACACACACACATACACACACACACATACATACATATATATATATATATATAAGAATCTAATAAACTAATAAAAAATATATTTTTAAATCAAATTGAGGCTTATTTTGGTAAAAGCTTGATATAAATAATTTTATTTATACAGATAAGTATAATCATAAAAAAGGAACAGCTTATAAAGCTATTTGTTTTAAATACCAGGTACCGAGGGTATTCACATTTCAGCCATACAAAGGGTAGAAATGTATATAATAATGTATAAAACTGTATATTATAGTTACTGTGTAATAGTACAAATACAGCTAATTAGGAGGACTGATTTCAGTAAAATTAATTTTATTATTTCTCAATTTAGAAATTATTATTCTATTTTTATTAAGTGGCTTTCAATTAATCAAAAGTAATTTTTATATACATTTGATTATTTTACCAGGGAAAAATTCTTTCGTTTTAATTTTATTTGTGAAAACAAGTTTGATTATGTGAATATTCAAACTGAAAAATATTTTATATCTCTAAAAAAATCATGCTTAAAATGTTTGAAAACTGAATCATTTAACAAAAGACAATGCAAATTCATCAATTTAAAAATTTCCTTGAGAATAAATTAAAAAATTTTCTTTCGGGTAAAACAATTTAATAACGTTATTTTCCTAAATTTATAAATAATTAATACTAGCATGCTTTCACTTTTTATATTGTAACAGAATAAAAAAAGGAAAGAATAGTTTTGTTCTTCATTTATTAAATTCCTTAATCTCGAAAGATTTTATCCTGTCTACCGAATAACCAATTATCAATTGATGTCGAGTAAAATGTCTAATAATAAGAATAAACTATAACTGCATCATATTTATTATAACAATAATATTTATAGATGGCGTACGCTTACCGGATAATCATAGACAAACTGTCTATCCTAATGGTACACTTCTCGTCCGCCAAGTGGAAAGAACCGTAGACGAAGGACGATATACTTGTACTCTCAGGAACAAAGAAGGTGAAAGCGCTAAGGGAAGCGTCTACATCACTGTCAGAGGTAATAATCCGTAATTAATTTAATGTTCTTTTGATGAATCCCTTTAATTCTGTTTTAATACTGATTACCTCCTTACGCTAATGCTCTGATAGACTGCCAATTTTTCACTTTAATTACGATTGCTTAATCTTGTAAATATGTGTTTCGAAGCTCTTAATTTTGTTTCGGAAAATATTTGGCTACTGTAAAAGAACCATTCTAGATTGATCGATTTTTTTTTTGTTAAATTTTAATTAAAAGTCAATATAGACGTTATATTTTTTACTTTTTTATTGTAATTTTTATATTGAAATAATATCTTTGAACTTAACGCATTTCTTTAAGTAAAATTCTCTTACTTAAATAAAAGCACATACTTCTGAATTGCTTTCTGTTATTTTACTCGCATTTTATTTTATTATTTTACTCGCTCGTAATCAAATTTTTAAATAGATTTTAAAAGGGATAAATTATACGATGTCAAATCAAACTCCTATATCAATACATATATGTAAAAGTAACTGCTGTGTAAAAGAGGGTGCTGTGTAGTAGAAATAGTAAAACTTATACAGAATAATGTATCAGTGATGTGTAATCAGCAGTAGTAATGGAATGAAACTTTTGTCAATTTCCGATTTAACAGTCATATGAATAATATTTTGACTAATTAAGAGTATGAACAAGTATTTGTCAAAACAGAGAATTTCTGAAGCATATTTAACACCAAAAGTTTTGGCCTTATTGTTTTAAAATTTTTATGTCAATTTCTTTAGAGGAACATGTGCATTAGAAATGAAGAACACTAGTCAGAAGCGTCCCTTATGTGATTAACTATCAGTATACTGAGCGAGAGAAATCTATAAGTTGATATGTTTTAATGATATCTACATGCTTTTTTGTATTATCTTCGTACCAAAATTACTCTTAATATTATGCTTTTGACTTTAAATTATTAGGTATTTCTGCCTTTGAGCACAATATTTCAACCAGAAGTATGAGGTAGGAATTTTGATGAAATAATAAAAGAAATTTAATTAACAGTATATGTTGGTGATGAGCTGTAAAATTTTAATAAGTCATTTTGACATTTCTATTATATTCTTATATAATTGTTACTGATTTGTTAAATAAATCTGTAAATGACAATTATATACGAATAAAACTGCTTAATAAAGTTTCTAATGTGATTTGTGAAAAAAATAATGCTCAATAAAAGTATTTCAAAATTTTTGGGACCTATTTCTTTGATGATAAGTCACTTCGTAGTTTTGAGTATGTGGTTTTAGGTTGTGGTTATGTTAAAGCTATGTACTTTAAAGTGAACTGTAAATTTACTTATTTGAGTAAATTAAATTGTAATATGATACGAAATTTATATGCATATTAATTTTTGTGTTTCAATATTAAATTTGAAAAAAACTTTATTTTGTCTTTATTATTTTTTCTAAATTATACATTATTTGCATTTTTGCTTAGATTGTTGAATTTTAATTACAAATTCACTTATTTGTATTTTTTCGAATTTACATCTATTTTATCATTTTTTTATTCATGTTAGTCCAAACGGATAAATTTCATTTATTTCCTCACGGAATTTAATTTAATTTAATTATTAACTTCGATTACATATTTTTTAGCACAAAAAAAGAACATTTAGAAATTAAAAATATAAATTCAAAATAAAATAAACGATGACCATTTATATTAAAATATCATTTACATTTATAAGTTAATTAATTCAAAGATAAAAAAATATAATTGTTTAATTTTTACTTTATAAAAAATAAATTTATTCACTCTTGTTTTTAATTGTTCAAAATGAAAATTGAAATAAGCTGATAATTATCGGGAACCAAATAGCGTAATCTAATTATGGGATTAGAATAAAATAATAATTCTTTTCTTTAATCATTTGAATGCTTCGTAAATAATCCATTTTATAAGTTATTTGAATATTTTTGTTTGAATTTTATTGAAATATTTATTAATAAAAGTAAGCTATTGTGAGAATGTAAGGGTAATAGTTAATCATTTTCATAATCGAATAATATAAGTGAAATACTTTTAAAATGTATTGCTATAATCTGAAAATAATTGTACAGGATAATATTAAGTAGAAAATAAAAATAGTTTATCGTAATTTTAAAAGCTTTTGTTGAAAAAATGTTTCAAGTAAAAACAATCAAAGTATTTTTAAAATGCCCTTTCTGTTTTTTGAATTAAATAATTTATGTATTCTTGCTTTTCCTTTAATTACAAAACAACATAAATTTAATTAACTTGATCATGAAATCAAATATAAATTATGTGTTTAAATCTACTTATAACGCTTAAATATCACACAAACATACTAAGTCCATTGAAAACCGAGGTTCACTATTAGCCGACAGATTTATTTAACATATCAGTAACAATTATATAAGAATATAATAGAAATGTCAAAATGACTTATTAAAATTTTACAGCTCATCACCAACATTTACTGTGTAGTATCAACACAAACATTCTATTGAAGACATAAAAAAGAAAACCAAAGATAGTCTTTATCTAGAATAGTTAAAAGTGTGGTCTTTTAATTCTTAATTTGTAAAGTGTACATTACAATATTCCACAGTCATTCCTTTAGTTCCTTGAATTGGATAGCTAAATCTATAGAACTAAATGACCATTAAACAGTTTAATCTTTACGCAATTACTCATAGGAAAACCTTGTTAGAGCAGCCATGCATTACTTTGTTGGAAAAGGCTCTTGAGATCTGTGTCCTCAGACATAACACAAGAGGACACAAGATCACTGGAACAATAATTTCCCCAAATTTGTCTATTATTAATTATAATATGAAATCCACTGAAATCAAAACGATAAAAAATTGATTAGCAGTTTTTTTATAATAATGGAATCAATTGAGACAGAACTAAAACGTTGAATAAGGATAATCAAATATGATGACGGCTATTAACCAAAGATTAAATAGAGATATAATAATGAATAAAAGTCTAAAAAGTTCCTGAACTGTGTGCATTAAAGAATTAAAGGGGATCCATGATTAAAAATAGTAAAGTTTTTTCATTAAAAAATGAAAATTCTATTATACTATTCAGAATTTTTCTTTGAATCTCTCAAATATTGTTTCAAAAAAGATTCCCAAAATTCTTTGCTGCTATGTTAAAAAGGTCACATAATTAAACTTAAACGCTAAATTTTTTTCTATATATTAAGAATTACTGAAGACCCAAAACAGGATTCAACCTTACAGTATTGCATTGAGCCTACGTTTTTGTTGTGAGACACGTGTAGTTGAGGAATCGATATACAACTTTTTTCAAAAAGTATGAAGCATCATTCCTATGATTACATGTGTGTTTCATGAAAAAAGCTGCTGGTCTGAGAAACTTTGGTGGAAGACAGATTGTGATGACACGAAAGCTCGAAACGAATATCTCTGAAACTGCGCTGTTAATTGGCTGTTCATATTTGTCTTTTTACTTTGGAAATACATATTACTAGCGTAGTTATGACAATAAGAGGAGACTCAGATAATACACTGGTTGTCCACACTATACAATTAAAGTCTCATGTTGCCATTAGCAGCCAATCTTCATAAAGTAAAATCAGTGATGATTAATTGTGCAATTAAGCGATTAATTCACTATTAGCTCAATTATTAATGCAATTATGATCCGTGTTCTTATAAATACTTCTACATTGGTTTACATAGTATTTGATTCTCAAGAGAGCAACTATCTGCCACAGATCCTTTTTATCAATCGAGGCAACTTTTAACTTTTTATGTCGTTAATAATGTTTGGTTGTCATCCATTGTGCCATCAGATACTCGTTTTATCATTGTGCATCTATTTAGCTTACATATTCACAAAGATGGTACGCAAAAAGCGAATAAATTTTATGTTTTAGAGATACTCATTTCAAGTTTTCGGACCATCAAGGTTTGCATTTTTGCCAATACAGCTTACATCAGCAGCTATTTCCAAGAAACAGTTTGAGTAATCACAACTATGCTTCACATTTTTCGAATTAAAGTATATATCGTTAACACTGGATCATGGGATTCCTTCCCTTGACATCTAGGTGGGTTCAGTGACATATTGTGGATGTGAGGCACGATTTTCTGTCTCTTCAGAGCTTAAAAAATCGGTGATCATTAGATTTTCGTCATGAACACTATGAATCTCGTTGCCTTATAACACTCATCATGCAAATAATCTATTAATACAACATAATAATATCCTGGTAATTACTAAGTGGAATTAAAATAATTTTTTAGCTTCTCTCTTTCGTACCAAATATATTATAATCGATTGATTTCCTACTTATTCTGAACCATGTTTCTATATTCGTATAAATAAAACTTGACGTAAGTCTCATAACGAACCATATCAGATAATTCAAAAAATCAAATTGTTTATTACTTTAAAATGTTCCTTGATAAAGTGTAATTTAAATCAAATTTTTAAAGTTTTAATCTTATCATTTTTATGTAATTATTAATTTACTATATGCTAAACATATTTATATTTTATTACATAGTAATAAAGTGTGTAATAATATCTATTTTGCTCGTGTTTCATTGATTTTTTAATTGAGTGCAATTTATTGATGCGTGACTATTAGATATGTATCACCATAAAAACATGATTCGTAAAGCGTATTCTATTATTTATAAGAATAACATTTGGAATTGATAGTTTGCATTGTTATATATTAGTTTATGTTAATGATTTTTTATTTATATTAAAGTTGTCTTTTGATTTAAAAAAATATTTTAAAGTGTAGAGTGTTTATTTTTTTTTTTTTTTTTTTTTTTTTTTTTTTTTTTGAAAAGTATTTATTCTTTTTTTTTCATAAACATGAGGCGTTTGTCACTTAAAATGAAATGTCCAAGTGTTGAGTACATTTCATTACATAGTAAATGAATAACACATTGACGGGAAATATTATCTTTTCAGTGAGACCAGTCATAGAACCCTTTAACTTACCTCCGTCTGTACAGATGGGACAAAGATTAAGCATTACGTGCACTGTCATCAAGGGTGACCCGCCTATCTCTTTAAAATGGCTTCGCGATAAGGACACCCTCCAGAAGGATGGAGACGTCCGCATACATAACTTGGCTGATTACTCTTCAACCCTTCTATTTGATCCAGTTAAGCCTGAACACAGAGCCAACTACACTTGTATTGCCAGCAATGAAGCAGGTTCAGAGCAGCACAGCGCAGCAATGGTAATTCATGGTATGCATTATTACTATATGACAATGCAGCTCTTTTTTTTTTATTTTGAAATGTATTATGGTGAAGGTATAGATTGTTATGCATATTTATCTTTTTAATAATATTTGTGTTTCATATTTTAAATAATGTAGTTTTTACATGTATTTAAATATAATGTAAAAAAAAATAATGACATATGTAGACAAGAGTTATTAGATTACGTTATAGTTATTGTTTTTACATGAAAGATTTTTCTTTATATTTTTAACTTTATTAATGAAAGAATACAGATTAGAAATATAAGTAATATAGCTTAAAAAGGAAATAGTTTATGTAAAAAAATATTTCAGTAACATAATTTTAAAAATATGATTTTATTTGCATAGTTTTCTTTTTAATTTAAAGGATATGAATTAATGATATAATTATTTATATATGAGCATTTTAATAATAGTGGGAAAATATTGTTTATAGATAATAAAAAAAATATCTTTTATTATTTGAAGCATAAAAAATTGTGCTATTCACAGAAATCTTTATTGCAATTAAAATCATGGTATATATGAATAGTAATTATTAACAAACATATAAGTTTTGTTAGTTTATCTTAATTATAAGAAATAAAACTAGAATTTTATAATTTTATGAAGTGAACTATTATAATGAATACAAATAATTATAAGATAGCATACTGAGTATTTTGATTTTTCTGCCTTTAATAAAATATTTTTTTTAAAAAAAAGTTAGAATTATTCCAATATTTCTTGATTTTATCATAGTATGATTTGTTCCTGTGGTATTCTTTGTAAATTCCCTAAAGTTTTGAAATACAAAGAATCAAGAAATGATTTTTTTATGAAAATATTGCTAAGAGCCCCAATTCTAATTCACCTACTGAATCAATACTAATATTAGAACAAAACATATTCAATATTTTCTTTTCAAAATCACAATTTATAATTTGTACCTGAGAATATATATACGTTATCTGCATTTGATAATTATTTCAAACACCTATTTATAAATAACGTAAAAAATTATTAAAAATAGATAATACTTTAAATTAAAAAATAAACAGCATTGTGAACCATGTGTATAAATATAAAAATATTGGTCATGAATTTAAAGCGTAATTAGTTCTTTCAAAATCTATTTTTCCTAAATTGTATTACTCCAAGCATTGTTTATATGCTCGTTCTATATTTCACAGCAATAAAGTTACATAATATTTTCCTCTCTCTAAAAATAAATCACCTATATCCTCTTAAGAAATGTTATAAGCATTTTGGTAATAAAACTAAAATATTGAAAAATCAAAACGCTCAACAGAAATAAAATTTAATAATCAATATTAATATCGCATAGATATTATTCTTATATATATTTGAATAAATATGAAATAAATATCTGAAAATCATTGTTTATAAATCTACACATTTTATAAATCAATAGATACAAAAGCGAAAGCACATAGCTTTATGTGTGTAAGTGCGTTTGACACATCCACTCTTACCTACACTTATCTAGACTCTTTCCAAAGAAAAATTGCTTTAATATCCCCAAGAAATTCATTCAGTGAGCTCGGAGTATAAATCAGAAAAGAAAAAGTATCGAAACTAATACTACACAGAAAAATCACCCAGCTTTCTGTTTGTTAACCTCATCAATCAATCTTCACTCTATTGGATTTCGAATGTGTCAGAAACACTTCGTCTCCAGAAATAAAAACTGAGAATTTTGCTCTTGATCTTTGAATTGTTGTTAGGCGTCAGATATGAATCCTGAGTTTCAATTTTTATTTGGAAAAATCGATTTTTTTTGATAAATTATTTATTTTCTGCATTGCCTGTTACAAAGTTTTAAAAATTCTCTTATTAAACGTCATCTATTTTACTTCAAAATGAATAATGTACAACAAAATTAGTTTTAATGAAAATGTCATATACTAATATTGATTTCTAGCATTTTTTGAGACATGCTAATCATTTGTTAAGATTTTCACATTATTATGTAAGGAAATGAATTTTTAGAAATATTATTCTTCAATTTTAGAATACTTTTATTTTGTCAAATTATTAAAATTAATTTGATTTCTTAATTTTTATTGAAATTTAAAAATGATTTTATTATTTACAATATGTGTCTAAATTATATATACCTAAATATATACCCTGATATTTAGGTATATATAATTTAATATTTGACATAGAAAACTAAAAACTTATTTACCTTTAAATATAACTTACATTATGCTTTTCTATTTATCAAATATTTTAGTTAACTTTAATTTCTGTTTAGTTTCTAGTTCTATGATAACTAATTTAATGAAATCCACAACGCATTTATTATAATATAAATATGATATTACAAATGTGATGAAATCCACACCACAGGCCTTACGACTTGCTCAAAAAATTGGCAGCAACAATAATGCGGATCATTTTAAAAAATCCTAATTCAAAAACATTAACTTAACCAGATATAAGGATATGAGTTTTAAGATTTCAAAATGTTTCATAGGAATATGAATATTACACAAAATCTTGTCATAAGTAGCTATATCATGTATCATAATTATATGGATAGAAAAGTTTTCCATTCATCTCTAGTACATGAGATACATTATAAAATATATATTTTCAGATTGATCTAAGTTTGTAAATAAATAAAAGTTTAAGCTCAAATATTGAGTTGCTCAATTTATTTATTGTAATTCAAAAGTATAAGCCCTATAAATGTAGAACAATAAAGTGTAGTCTTATGTTAGTATATACTTCAATATACTTCTTATATCAATATACTTCATATATATTCAAGCAATATACTTCATATATTGTTTAAACTTATATACAAAGTAAAAATGATAGATCAAATATTTCCCATAGCAATTTATAAAATATACCAACAACATTTTCATTCTTATATATTATAATTACATCCATACCTCTTTTCTATCAATAAATTCAAGTAGTAATTAAATAAGAAGTTAAAAAGTGTCTTAGAACTTTGCAAGTCCCGGAATATTACTAAATGGCAAAGACAAATTGCATCAATTACAAAAATAAATTAATATTTGAGCTTCTAATTCAACAAACATAATACAAATTGAAATAATGATTTAAAAGTAAACATTTTACTAAATATAAAGAAAATTTTAAGCTTCTTATATTAAACTTTAATTTTCTCTATATACTATCTTTTAATAATCTTTAATACAGAATTATAAATATAGTTCATTATCAATGTTACATTTACAGGCATATCAAAATGAAAAATATTTCCCCTGAAAACTTTTTTAGTATTTTGTAATTTTTAATGTTTTACCAAAAAAAAAAATTAATTTCATTTATTCTAATCAAAGTGGACTTAATAATACCCAACTTTTAACATTAAAGATTTATCAGATTTTATAAATTTTATCTGAAGTTCTCAGGATTAGTGAAATATATAAATTTTGTAAGGTCTGCACCAAATGTATCTATGATTGATTTCGCAGTGGAGATTCAAGTATCGTCAATCACAGTAGAGAATAATCATTTATCAGGATGTATGCCCCTGATATACTAGACTTGAGTTGTCGCACTATTGTGTGTAATACTGGATGAAATTTAATACTGAATAAAGGATTTTTAACGAGGACAGATTGAACTGTTTCAAAACTGGTAAACGTAATGAGTTTAATTCTATAATATTCATGGAAATTGAAATTTTATTTAAGTGCAGTAAAAATAAATTAATAAAATAAATATTCAAAAAATTCATTTAGTTACAGAATAAATATAATAAGGAAAAAAATTAAAAACAAAAAAAGATGTTTTTAATATTATTATTCCGTTAATAATTTTATTTGGCAATTTAGTAATGTTTTACAAATATTTTACTTATTTCTATGACAATATTTATCGCAAGTTATAATCATTTTATAAATGCATTCAAGTAAAATGACTAAAATAACATTAGAAATTGAAAGTTTTTATATATTTTGTATAATTTTGTAACATTGAATTAACATGAATTATAAAGACAGTTATAAAATATTTTTTACACAATTCTTTTAAATGAAAATTTTTCCAGAAAACCTCTAATCTTTATCTACAATTTTAAACTATATTATATTTAACTAAACTCGTATCTGTAATAAAGTCTAAATATTAAAAAAAATCTTTAAAAATACATTGCTTGATAAAGTTTGAAGAAAATTTATTGAATTTAATTCTAATTTAATGTATTTTTACCGTTTGTAAAAACATAATTTTAGTTATCTGCTATTTCATCAGCTATTCACAGTTTGATTTTTAATTTTTGAACTCTCTGAAAACTGAAATTATTATAAATTAGACTTTATTATTAAAATTTTCACATAAGAAGAATGTACAAATTGAAGGAAGTAAAAAATTGAAAATACTCATTAATATTTATTTCCACTAGTAGAATTCTCTCATTTTGAGGTCCTATTTGAAATGCAATAATAAATGTATTAGAAATAACCAATAATGACATTTAATAGATATTTAATGTTTAAAAGTATTATCATCTTTAAAAAATTAGATAAAAAATTTTAAGAGATAATAATAATATTTTTCCCTACAAATGGAGTTTTTTTACACCCATCATATTTTATGCTTGTTTTTCTGTTTTACAGTACCACCTCGGTGGAAAACCGAACCAAACGATGTCGACGTCATCAAAGGGCGGAGCGTCATGATTGACTGCGAAGCTGAGGGTTTTCCTCCTCCAAGACTAACATGGAGAAAAGCTGAAGGTATCAACTTTTTTCCACAATCATAAAAAGAAAAGCGTACTTTCTATTTTTTTACTCATTCATGGGGAGTGCACTATTGCCTTTAAAAAGAAAAAAATCTTCTGAATAAAATAAAAAGTTTGACATGAAGAAAAACAGCATTGCCTTTTTTTTTCTTTTCTAGCTTCTTCGAATGTTTTGTTGGATATTTTTTTTTTCCAGGAACCATGCGACTACAATTTTATAGTATCCATCTTAAAAAAAACTTTTTGTTAACTTTTTTTTTTTTTTTTTTTTTTTTTGAATTTTCACTACAAGGAATTGAAATAACACTTCAAAGGCATCAAATTTAGTTGATAAAATTTTACATAATTTTATACACTATTAATTAAAATTTAGTCTGAAAATAGGAAAAAATTAAATAATGCTTTGAGAAATCAATAGTTTCATTAATAATATTAATAACCAATAAAATAAATTCCAAAGAAAAAATTAATTATAAATGTCAGGAAAAGGAATTGATTGTAAATTCTTGTAAAGTTTAAAATTTGCTAAAAATTTTCTATCAAATGTTATTTATTTACTAATTAAAAATGTTTCCATAATATTAATTTCGCATTTAAATTGTCATTTTACACTCAAGGCAAATTAATAAAAGTTTGCAAACCACATATTTATAATTTGTAAAAATTGTCACCGCCTTTATGGAGCATGCGTGTAAAATAAAGGAAAGAGTAGCAATTTCAATATTTTTTCGTTTTAATTTACCTCATAAATTAAGAATTTCGGCATCATTGTAGATATTTTAAAAATTATGATATTCCATTTATATCTCCATACACACTTACAAAAGTTATTTTTGAGTGAGAAATATATTTACCTATCTAAGTTTTCATCAGTGTAAATAATTGAATAATTTTGCTGATCTTAGTAATGTTTAGATAAAATTTCAATTTTTTCTGTGCTAAAAATCATGATAAATAACTTTAAATGAATATTTTTCATCAAGTAAATAAAAAAGAAAATAGCAGGAAATAAGCTTAAAAAATTATTAAAATATTGCAACTTTTTTTTAAGTTTACTTTTATTCATATTTTTATAACAAAAAATAACTTAGCATATTTCAAATCTTTTATATTTTAGGAATAATAAAACAGATTGTAAGAATGGAAATGTTCAGATAATATACGCAATAACAGATAATTAAGAAATGCACTGAATGGAATTGAAAAATTTAGTTAGGAAAATTGTTTATGAATTTAAAATTATTAAAAATGTCATAATTGACTAAAAACATTAAGGCAGGTATCATGAAAAACAAATGCACTAAGAGTAAGAAACTTAATAAAATTGTAAAGAAGTAAGATTTAAGAAAAACTATCCTTTTCCATAAAATCCAGAAATATTAAATGGAAAAATTGTTTTAAAATTTACAAACTTTTCATTATTAACACAGTTACAAAGTGCATTAAAAATCAAAAAAACTTGATTGAATTTATGAAAATAATAAGCATTTTCAAAAAAAAATGCAATCGGTTGTGGATGAGTTACAAAATAGTTTAATATAAATAAACTCATTCTGTTCGTTGATTAAGTTGTAAAAATTTATTAATAAACAAATCCTTATTTTTAACAAGATTCAATCTGGAATAAGTAGCGAGGAAAGTATGAAATTATAAAGCCCAATATTAATGCTTCATCAAAAAATAAGAATTGCCTCTCTTTCAAACGCATAAAATTATTTGTATTTTGTAATTTATTTGAAAATATGGTGATATTTCTTAAGAGATTTTGGACGATTATTGGAGTGAAAATTTTGTGGTCAAATTGTAATTTCTTGAGGAAATATTTTTCAGGGTTGGTATTAAAAATAAAAGGCTCGAATTTTAATTCTTTTATGTTTTTATCTTAGCGTAATAGTGGCTGAGTAATGGTATTTAAGCTTTTCAAATTGATTTTAGTCATGACATGTAACGGTGTAAAAATTTGAGCTGAAAAGAATTTACTTATATTTTATTTTTATTTTACTCTACAACATAAAATCTAATTACTAATTAAAAGAAAAATGTTATAATGAATATGAAAATGATGCAAGATTACAATCATATAATTTTATTTAAAAAATGAATATTGATTGATTTTGTTTCTACAAATACAATAATTTTATGAACTTATAATTGATTTGTAAAATTTACTGTATGTACACATTAAACATAAAATATTTGCTAAAACTTTAAAGAGTTTATGTTAGTTATAATTCTTGCTGCAAAAAAAAAATCAGTGTATAGACTATTTATAATGTATTATATAAGTTGTGTGTTGAAATATTTATTGTATTCACACACACACACACACAGTATGTGACGCATTATATTTTAATCTAAACTCCCGATCCTAATTATTTATGTACTGTAATGAAATGGTCGAAACTTTCTTGAAATGCATTCACTACATTTTACAACTACTATTTAACTCAGAATTATTGCAAATATTGAATTAATTATTCAATATTTGCAATAATTCTGTATTGAAAATTAAATAAATAAAAATACATAAGTTAATAGCTATATAAAAATTAAAAACAAAATAACTAATAACCAAAAGAGGAAAAAATTTAGAACCTTAAACTGGTTTTCTAGGCAAGTTCATAAGAAAAGTATGTGTAATCTTATAATATTTCCTGAAATTCAAAAAAAAAAAAAAAAAAGGATGGCAGCCTAAAATGAAATTTTTGGAAAAACCGTAAGCAGAAAACTTTTAAGTCGGGAATATTCCTCACAGACCTAAGCAAATACGTTAAGACATCTTGTTCAATCCAGAAATTTCTTTTCTCTTTTTTTGTTGTGAAAATTTCAAAACTAAGAATTTCATTTTTGAGGAACAAAAAATATCTAGTAAGTATAATGTTAATAAACTACCATTGGGGGGTTAGTTAACATTTGACTTTTATTTAAATTGTACATTTGTTTATTAATTTACATGTATGATACATCAATATTTACTTCAATAAACTATGAGAAAACTGTACTGATAAAAATACATATTTAAATATATACCCAACAATTCTCAAATCTCCATCAACAAGATACCATGGCATAAGTTCAAACTTTATGATATGAAACATCCTAGATTATAATTTTTAGTAATCATAATTTGCACTAATTTTAAACACTTTGCCTTCATTTTATGTATTATTATTTAATCGGGTTAATGGAAATTTTTCAACTAAAAAAGCAATAAAATTTAAATAATTCTTTCTTCACTTTAAAGAAATATTTAATTCTTTTATATCAATTTAATCTCCTCCTCTGAAATTCTCGCAAAATTCAAATAATGTAAAACAGCTGTTATTAAAATGACAAAACAACTTGTATATAGCTATGATTCCAGACCTAACATATATTCCTAAGAGAGTTTACTATATCTTTCAAATATATCCTCCTCAAAGATATATTTCTTAAATTAATTTCCATAGGAATTTATGAAACTAAGCTTAAGTCATATAAATTCACAATATGGTAGATGTGCATGACAGTATTTCCATATAAATTTTTATAGTTGAACTTCCGTATTTTTTCAGAAAATCTAGAAACAAGGTAATCACGAATTGTACATTCATACATTGGGTATGAGCTAGTATCTTAATGATTAGTATTATAAGCTTTAGTTCTAACTCTCGATTCGCACTTCGAATACAATTGCTTGTAATAATTCAGAATCCCTCTTAAACTGTAAGCCAGGGAAGAGTTAGCATCTCCAGTATAAAAGAAGTGGTCTCTTTTGTGGAAGAACCAACATTTTAAATTATACACAAGTGAAAAATATCCAGTTTTAAAGAATTTCATTCGGTTTAAAATATATTTAATTTTAAAAAAAATATGATTTTCTTAAATTTTTCATAAAATTGTTTTATTGAAAAATTCTTGAGTTTCGAATATTTATTGGAATCAACTCTTTAGTAACTTCTGAGTATATACGTAAAAGAAAATTACAAATTTCTTTCTCATGTGAATATTCATTTCTCTCTTCGACAAAAAATTTCAGGATGGTTAAACTATGATTGGGCTGAAAAATATTTTGATAATACTTCTTATAATTGTGATCATGCTGAAACTTTTTCTATATATGCTATGTCAACTACAACCATTTATCATGCACTAAAATTTTTTGTAGTTATGGGCCACGTAAATTTTACCTGTATACTATACACACTCATGAAATCAATAAGTAATATTTACTCGTACTACAAATTATTATTATTTTTACTATCAGGAGTTCTGTAATTTTCCATTAAGTAGTATGATTCAAATTTTCAATTGTGTGAACTTTCAAACTGTGCAAATAGATTTCAGTACTCTAAACACAATCCTTTTGTCAATTTTGACATTATGTTGATCTGACAATGGACCCTCTTGTCAGCTAAGTAAACACATTCATTTTATTCACGCACATTCATGTTTGAAAGCTGGAAAAACTTTGACATATGTTATGAAGTATGTGCCATCCATCCTATTTTAATCAACTATCCAGATTTTAATAGTTACAGAATTGCATATTTTAATGCTTCCATTTTAATTTTTCAAATCTCATGGGAGAAATTTCTTATTAAGATACTTTGCCTGTTTCTTTTGTGTGCCGCATTAAAAAATTACATTTTATACAGTTAATATTAAATTATTTTTCACTTTTGCTAATAACTATTTCATATGTATACATGTCTGTCTACCACACACAGGCTAAATCTTATACCATTTGAATTGAAAGAGTCAAATAAAAAATATCTGAATGAATTTTTAACAATATAAATATTTTGGCAAATGATTATCTAATAAATAAATTTAATGAAAGGAGATAAATTTAAGTTCATTTAGGATCGTTTGAATATAGAAAATATTTCGAAATAAATTCTAGATATTTTGAATTATTTTAATTCTAAAGATTAAGATAAAGTATTTGAGTGTTAAAAAAACACTTTAACTTCATTTGCTCATACTTATAATTGTATTTTCTTACGTATCTTTTTTACATATTTTGTGTATAAAACCTTAACTTGTATTATTTGTATAAACAGTATTTAATTTTATTATATCACGAAAATTTCACAAAATAACATATATTTCAGTTTTTAAATTAATTTTGATATTTAGTCGAATATTAATACTTTAAAATGTAGAAATGAAGAGAACGTAAATTATTTTTAAAAAATAATTAAAATGCACTTTTTATTATAAATTTTTTTGACTCTTTAAGATAATCAACTTCTAAAAATAAGGTGTTTATAAATAAATACAATATGCTTTAAAACAAAGAAAAGCTTATTAAGATCATATGAAATAGAAAATAAATCCTTATTAAAGAAAATCTATATTTTTTATAAATACAGTAAAAATATTTTATGTTCCTACGTACAAATTTCATATTAAAATATCTTTTTGAGATATTGCATGTTCCTTTTGTTGAAGTTTCAGATATAAAAATCAATGTGGCCGAAATATTTTCTGGATTTATAAAGTTTATATTAAGGAGTTTGGAGCAATGAAATTGTACTCCAGTACTACATAAAATTTATAAATTATTAAATTCAAAAGTAAATTTTCTCTTAAAAATTTTAAGTTCAGTGATAATATTAAATAATTTCAAGAAATTTTAGACATCATATTTTTTTTCTACAACTAACTTCACATAAATCCTCTTTAAAGTATCATCTTCTGTTTAACTAGTTCAAAAGTTAAACATATTATGCTCAAAGAAACAAATGCTCCCTAAAATATTCCAACGTTTAAATGTAATATAAGCGTTTGTAATCTAACTCTTTTCTCTACAATTACATTTATGATAAATATGACCATAAAAATGCAGTGATTAATTACATTTTGTAGGAAGCGTTCCAGAGAGTTACAAACCCATTAGCAGTAGCTCTCATCTCCACGTTTTTGAAAACGGTTCCTTAACAATTCTGGATGTTGGAGAACATGACGCCGGCTATTATCTTTGCCAAGCGTCCAATGGAATTGGGTCCGGGTTGAGCAAAGTTATCAGCTTAACAGTACATGGTAAGGAAAGCGTAATAATTAAGTTTTTTTTTATCTTTTTGCATGGTGAGAACATATATTTTCGGTAGTGACATCTTATTTTTTTATTAACTCACTCCTACAAATTAAGTATAATTTTTAGCTTCACTAGATTCTAATTACAGCAGATTTTAAATGCATATAAAAAGTAATATATTAACGTTTCTAGATTCTTCAGACTTATGAAAAAAATGTTTACGCTATTTCTCAACAATAAATTTAAAGGAATAAAAATTAACTCTGTATTTGTTCCAATATTTTGTGAAATTTTGTATTTATGAAAGCAAAATTCTGATAAAATTCCTTGCATTTCATTTTTAATTAGTTAACGAAAAAAGAATAAAAATATTAAAAAATAAATCTAAATTTAAATACTAAATTTAAAATAGTTTTAATAAGCATTAGAGGAACAGAATTTTTTTTCTTACTTTCGCAAGTACTAAATATTTAAATTTAGTAAACGAAATGAAAATAAATGATCATTTTAATCATACACAAAATCTATAATTTAGAAAGAAAAGAAACAATTATATAAGCAGAATTAGTAATGAAAAAGGAACTATTTTAGTTACTTCTGAAATGAGAAACATTAATTACAAATTATTAGAACAGTATAACTCATTTTACTCCATAAAATAATACAAATAACTACTTTTTTGATGTAATTCAAAACATACTACGAGAAATGGGAGAATTTACAAGACTTGAAGTATTATAAAATTCATTTCTTTTTGCAACAATATCTAGTTACATTGGAAAGATAATTGATAACAAGAATATTTTTATAATTTTCAATCAATGTATTACATAATTCGCTTGTTTAGATCATTACCACTAACAAATTTTAATATATTTTTACGGTTTTTATGAGCTTATATGTTAATTATAATTAATTTGCAAGTAGAGCAAAATTTATTAGGGAAAAATAATAAAAAATATGCAATTCTGCTGTAAAGAATTGCTAGTAATTATTTTAACATTTAAATATTAGCTTGATTTATTAGTCTTAGTATCACCAATTAATTTTCAATTTATAATCTCCCATTTATAATATATTTTCTTTTCAGTTGCTGCACACTTTACAAACAAGTTTCACGCGGAGATAGTCAAGAAAGGGCAAGATGCCAAACTTTCTTGCCAAGCATATGGTGAAAGACCACTTAATATAATTTGGACAAAGGATAAGCAAACCCTTAACACGAAGATAATGACAAGGTAGTATCATTTTTGACAATTACTACGACAAAGACTATGATTAATAACAAAACTTTGAGTAAGTAATGCGACTTGAAAAGGAATAAGATTTTTCATCTTGGTTTTAAAGTTTAACTGAAAGATTTTTGAAATAAATTGGAGATTTTTCACTACAGATATCTACATTTTTAAATGAACAATTGATTGATATCTATGTCAACAATATATTAAATACAAATATTTCAATCATTTTGTTATTCAGTTTAGCTATCATTATTCTTAATTTAAAGGAAGATTAACGCTTAAATACAAAATTATAAATAAAGTTCAAATAAATGCAAACATTTGAATAGTTTAAAGTTTAAGCTTTTTACACTTAAAAAAAGAAAAAGTAATAAGACTTTTATATTCAATTATATTCTCAAAAGAAAAATCATACGTATACATACTTAAATATACAAGCATATACTTGTACGTGTTACACTTCACTATAAAACTGCAAGTATGTACTGATATACTTCCTGGTACTTCGCACAGAGCTGGTCTTTACCGCTTAGTTAGAAGCTGCTTTGTGGAAGTCTTCGCAATTTAGAAGTAGTGGCCAAGCAGAAGACACACCGATATTGACCTACCATCACCAGAGAATTGTCATTTTACTTGAAGAGCATTGTGACCAAGACATTTAACGTGTTCAGTGACCCAATCACTTTGAAGAAACATGAATGATTTTCATTTAAATCGTGATATGAATTTACAATTTCTGATAATGGGAAAGATGTCTTAACCAAATTACCTCGGTTTGGCCCATGTTATTTCAGGTATGATTATTAGGTTGACATTATGAATTTATGACTATTTAAGCAAATTTAAAATACCTCACAGAATTATTTTCATGAATGTTGATGAATTCTTTTTCAATTTATATTTGAATATTGCTTCCAGATTGTATTGGGTGGTATATCATAATGTATCATTTTTTCATGATTAAATCATTATATTTTTTCAGTGCAAATTTTCTGAGTTTAAATCACAGCATGAAACTTCAATTCAAATGTTTCCTTTTGAGCTTTATCAATAAAGTTTAAATCACTATAAATCACGCTTAAATTTCATAAGATGTTATTATGAGTATCCATACCATAAAATAATCTGTATTATTAAGCAAATAACACATAGCAAAAGAAATAATCATAAACTACTGAAATATTTCGTAGACATTTTAATAGTACAAATATAATATTAAATATAAATTGAGAAAAGTTGTTAACCTTTCTGCCAAATATATAGTGTTAACAGAAGTGATATCGTTTGCAGATATCGCCAGACTGAGACTGTGTTTACGAATGGAAGTTTATCGGAACTCATGATAGAATCTGTTGACAGAGGAGATTCAGCTTTGTTCACTTGCCTAGCAACCAACTCATATGGAAAAGATGAAACGAATATCCAGTTAATAATACAAGGTAGTTGAAAATCATGTATATATTCAAATATTGCTCATGATTGCATATTTTATTGCTTTTTTATTAATAAATTCATAATATTTTATAAATAAAATACATCATTTTTACACTAGTTAGGAATCTCGTTTATTTCTTAGATTTGTTTTTATTCGTGTTGATTTTCGCCAAAACATTGTATAAAATCCTTAACTAGTGATAATTATTGTTTTATAACAAACTAGAAAATATGAAAATCAAAAATTATAGTGTTTCTGGATAATCTACTGAATATTACAGGTTTAAACTTTAAATTTCTTTAAAATCACACAACTGATCTTAGAATCTGTTTCTGAGTTGATTGTGTGATAATTGCAAATTCTGTATTTAAAATTTACACAAATACCTAAAAAGCTAATTAATTTACAGTGGTTATGACTGTGTTTTATTTATTCTTTTTTAATGATATAACTTATTCAATTGTAATTTAGTCCATGATTAATTTAAGTGTTAATAATGTTAGTGAACTGTTAATAAATTAATTTAGTTCTGACTAAAGAAAAAATAGTAAATTCAACTGCTACTATTTAAGAAAACTTACTCCTCCATATTTATAATTAAAAAATAACAACGAAATAGCTAGATTATTCCAAAACAAAGGTACAATTTCGTATGTAGTTATACTTATCTGAAGTTAAAACATTATGTAATCAATATGACATGTGATATGCGTATAAGTTGTAGAAAACACTCATTGTATTCACACTTTCATTAGAAATATTTTTCATAAATAATCATCTCTCTACATCCCAAAACAACATTTAAAATTTGTAATGAAAAAAATATGTTCCATTATTTTAGTAAAATAAGTCCAAATTATGCATTTTTAAATTTTCTTGATATAGAAATTTTTTCCTAGCAGTTCTTACTGTTATGAAATTGATTTTAAGTAGACAAAAGTTTGTTGCAAAGAAAAAAGAGTACTTGAGTTACTAAACTAAATATAACACCATCACTCGAAGATAAATTAAGTCTCTAGTGTTTGATACTAACGAAACTTTAACCTCCTTTTCAACATTTTGCTTTGTTCTTTATTTCTAACATAATAATATATACTTATGCTTGTACTCACAGCAAATGCTAATTCTCTTATCAAAAATAAATTCCTCGTTAAATAAAAATCTGAGAGCAACTAAAATAATGCTAAAAGATGCTTTATTATTAATTTTTAATATTGATGGAGCAAAATTTATGAAAATAAAAGTTATTTATTTTACAATTAGTGACTAAACTATTTTTAATTATTCTTTAAGGATTTGATTAATTATAAGGCGTAACACAATTTTTCTCAAAGTTCAATCATGATTGTTAAAATAATTGCATATTATAGATGAGTGATGTAAAAAGAAAATAATTTTTAATTGCTTTATTTTGTTCCAAGTAGCAAATATATTTAATGGGTACTTTTAGGATGCAATAGAACAGGATGTAGCTTCTATGTTGTTTGCTCACCAGTTTCTAACAAGGTTTAGCCTTGCCTTCTAATACAGTTGAATTCCATTAGTCCCTCAATTTCGCTTTTCTCTTACAGGAAGTGTAATGCAAAAGCAGGGGTAAAAAAATATCTATACGTTCTTATCATTATCAGGTCACCATAACTCCGTCATTAGAAGAACTTCATTCCACCCTATATCCATTACATCTCACACGCGTTGACTCCATTTATATCAATGAAAGGAAAAACCTAAATGCCTGTTCCATTAGCCATATCGGTCGTCATTTATCTAAACATAGATGGAAAGCGAAAAAACCATCAATACCAATATTGATTTTTTTACAAATTTTCCGTCATTTGAGAAAACTGCACATATATCTATATTTTTCAGTTTTACATAGATATTTTAAACTTTCTTCAAAATATATGCTTGTCAAATGGTTACCATTAAAATTTCAGTTTTGGTTCACTTAATGTGATAATCACTTTTTAATGCTTGTTTATGGAGCCATTTGTCACACGAATACTTTAAGATTCAACTACTGAATTAAATAATAATGTGCATATATTTAGAAAAAATGAGAAGAAACATATCCTGAAAGGTTTTGTAGCTTTCATAAAGAAATTATTTAAAATCGACAAGTATTTTTTTATCAAGACAGTCAAATTTTTCATTGCATTAGATTTTTTACACCACATGGTGGATATACTACCAGCTCTAAGTCTATTATAAGACATTTTAATATCAACTTTCCGGGAAGTTTTTCATAGATATTAACCACATTTATTCATATGTGGCATAGAAGAATAAACTGAGACATTTTCGGACTTTTTTTCTGAAGGAAATAATGCTAACACCAATCTTCTATTCTTCAACAATTACTAGGATTAAACCGGGCCCTTCTCTACTTCGAAAATTAATATCTTATCACAAGGTATTTGGGACATAAAAAAAAGTAGAAAAAGATATGTAAACTCTTACAATTTTTTACAATTACTTTGCCATTACTTTACAAAGTTAAGCGAATATTATTAATCAATAATTTTTAGTAAACGTCAATCAGAAATTATGCTGAGGCTCTTTTTTTATTAGAAATCAAACACATTTATACATGTATTCGATATCCATTTTATCCCAGTTCAAAGCAAAAAACGCTTATACATGATATTTTCCAATAAGTTTTAACATTTTTAAAATATGTTTTTAAATAAAGGAAGCTAAGTATATTAAGCATAGTTTTGAATTTATTTTCATATATTATAATAATTTATGTATATAACATAACACTAAAATCTTAATTTGATATTTCTTTACATCTTGCAATTACTTAAGGAATAATATACATAATTAATTTTTCAGAAAATATTCGCTGAAATTCTATTTTTAATATTCAGCCTTGTCATGCAATTTCCCTCAGGAATCATTTCTTGTTTAGTAGACATAGAAAATGGCAAATTCTCTTCCAGTATCTCTTAAGTCGATAATGATAGCCTTTGTGACACAAGATTTATCTTGAAAAATGAGGCTGCTCCCATTTTGGAGGATATGATAGTGATTATAGGTAAATCGCTATTAATGTCCTATCTTAATCTCAAAATAACAACAGCTTGGCAGACGCATTTATATTATGTCAACTTTAACTTAATTATGAAACTCTAATTATGAGTTTACACGATGTTGAAAAAAAAAGTAAGGAAAATTTTCAGATATTTTCAAGGAAATGATGCTTGTTTATCTCTTAATTTATATAGTGAAAGTGATAGTTAGGATAGTAAACTGTACTGGTTGTAATATTCTTAAATTTAAAAACTGTTCCCTTGGGAATTTTCTTTCTCTTTTAGTTCATTGGAGTTGTAATTAGGATAAATATCTAAAAAGGGCTTATATTTCAAAAGGGATAAATTCTGATATTTTATATTATTTTTCAGAAAATGCTTTTCATGTTATTTGGTGCATTAATTTTTTTATTTATCATCCAATACGAGAATAATATTATTTTCTCTATTCAGTATGCAAATATTATTTAACTGATATTTTGGTGAGAAAAATAGTTTAAAATGTTATTTTGTAATGCCATAAATCTGAACTAAAATACATTGTACATTATCATTTTCATTATAATAAAAATATCACTATTGAAAACTACATATAATTTCGCTCAAAATGTTTTGAAGATTGATATTTCTGATTCTTAAATAAAAAAATAAGTTTTAGATCAGAAGAGGAAACTATGTCATTGCAAATTATTACGAAATAAAATACATTTTTATGTTCCTATTTCCATGAAGTTTTAATAAAAATTTCCATAAGCCATAACGTAAATATAAATATTGCTTTTGGGGGTGTTAAATTTTATAACATATATCGAATGCATCAGAGAAAACTATTAAATTTTACTGAAAATATGTAACTGTATATAAAATTAAAATAAACAAAACATTCATAATTTAAAAGTAGAAAAGTATAAATCATTTGATTGTGACATATTTCTTGAATTTACTTTATTATTTGTTGAATACAATTACATTATAAGAAATATGCTTTTTACACGAATTACTTAATTATTCATATTACAGAGAAGCCTGATATTCCCCAAGAACTGCGAATTACTAGAAGCACAAGCAGATCAATTGATATTTCATGGTCTCCACCATATAGTGGAAATAGTCGCCTTCTTAAGTATATTTTAGTGCATGAAGAAGCTGCTGGTGACAAGGAAAATTTAAACACAGGTAAGAATATTACAACGTACAAACAAAGTATTATAAAATATACATTATACTACATTACAACAAATTTATATCACTCAATTTTTTATTACTTTTAACAATCGTTTTATATCAACATCAGTGAAGAGGATTCGTTGTTATCCTCTCCTCTGACGAATATTTAAAATTAGTACGCTCAATGAAAAATAGTTTTTGATCTGCATATATAGATATTTTTATCTTAAAATTTGTATACAAAGCTATACAAATCAGATTACTGCAAAAAAATGTTTTTGAATTAAAATAGAACTTCTAACTATTAGATTATCATTATGTTTTATAATAAGAATATAACTTCCAAATAAAGGGAAAAAATCAATAATAGAGAAAATTTATTTTTTTCTTGTTATCATATAATTATAGATTTTTATTGTAAAAATTCTTTTGAATTGGTGGTAAAATTGCGATTTCTTGAAATTTAAGATGTTAAAAATGATAGTGAATTATTGGAAGGGACATATTGAAGAGGGTATTAGTGAGGGCATCGAAGCTTTTATAGAAAATAAATCCGATTTTTCTCAAGAAAAATATGTCACACTTCAATAAAAACCCTTCTTTCAAGATTGAAAAAAATTCTTCACATTATTTGGAGAGTGGAAGAAATTCTTGCTAAGATCTTCATTTTTTACAGTAAATCCAAAGTGTGAAGAATGAAAGTAATCGTAAGATTCCGAAGTAATAATATATATCCAAAAGATCTTACATGCTATATATATATATATTGATTAAACTCATTTTAAGTTTCATAAAATGTTTTTTGAAATAGAGACAAAATAATATTTTTTTAACATTTTATACCTTTATATTTCTCTAAAAGTAAAAAATATATTTCTGATATAAAATTACTAATGTAGTCTTATGTTTGTTAAATTTACTTAATCAATTTATGATATTTTTATGAAATCATACATTATTCTGATAAATCTGTTAAATTAAATTTAAATGAAAAAAATAGCTTGCATCATTAAACATTAAAAATATTATCACGCAATAAAAATGAATTTTAGATTTTTTTAAAAATTACTTGTATAATTAATATAAATACTTGAATAAGTGTATTACAGACACAAGAAAATAAAGTAAGTGATCATGCAAATAAAATTTGTAAATCAAGCTATGAATTCTGATAATTTTTTTACTGTTTAAAGTGATTTATATTACATAAAACATGAATTATTCCAGTGGAAAACAAACATCTATGTAAAAAAATTAAACTAATTGTTATTTTTTTTCACAGTGTTTGTTGTAGGCATTTAAAATAAATGTTAATTTCCTTATCATTGATGTAAATACAGGTATGAAGCGGCAAACTTAAATGTAAAAATTAATAATCACATAACTTATGTTGCTTTCATAATGAAATTCAAAGCCTCGTGAAATGCCTGAGACCTCATAAAATTTACTTCATATATATTTTTATGTGAGATCGATAAAGTAATCAAGCTAAATTATCCTTGCATATATTAACAATTATTAGCAAAGTTTCAAATTTTATCAGGTTTGCAGTATCAACTTAACGAATACTTTTAACAATGTGACACCACAATCATTTTTATTGCAGTTTAGATGTTTGATTAAGTTATCTGAAACTGTGAATAATACTATATAATATCATTCACTTACTTGGAAATATGCACTCTGTAAACAAAACGAAGCTCTATGAAGAAACTAATATTTTTTCTTTAAATTAAATGTGGATACATCTTTTGTAAAAAACTGAAATGAAAAACTTTTAACAGGGCCATTGAATTTAATAAAAATGATCAATTGCCCATTGAAAAATTCTGTACGTCTAAGTGGTTAATGATAAAGTTTTCTATAGTCGTTCAGGAGTATGTTCCGTCAAACATTCATCAACTGTTGTTCCAATTCAGAGACATGTTTACGTGTCCGAATTTTGAAAGCATGCTTATCCTATACATTTTCAAGTAGCCCAAAGCAAAGCTAAGTGATTTTTAATAAAGGAAAGAAGACATTAACAGCATAAAGGCAGTTTGTTTGAGGTTGTTTTTCCGGCTTCTCCAGACATGGCCTAGCCATTTTATCTTGTTGTTCCTGATAATCTGGGGCTGGTTACTAATACAGTCTATACAATTCAAAATTATATCTGGTTCGCCAGCAACCCTGTTCCAGTACAGGCCCATAGATAGTTCTTAATACCTTCTTTTCAAAGGTTAACTATTATATGTCTCAGTGACTATTACTTGATCATTCTCAAAATTCTTAAAAATTTTATTTAAAAGCTTTTCCCGACTATTTCTATTAGAAATAAACGTATATGGTGATATATACAATGTAATTGCATATACATTTACAGGAAATACAATCTCTTCAACAGCAAAGCGAGTGACAATACCACCTTCAGAAACAACTTGGTCGATTACCGGTTTGACACCAAATACTCGTTACTCTATTCGTATTTCAGCTATCAATGCGTTGGGTGAAAGTGAAAATAGCAATCCCATTATTGGTGCAACAGAAGAAGAAGGTAACTATCGAAGATCATTCTTTTTACTCTTCTTTCGAGGGAAAAATTTATGATGATTTCATAAATACATTATTCTTAAAGTTGTGTTTTTTATTATTATAAAAAATGTTTAGGGTGTTTTATTAAGGGTTTACTTATATATATATATATATATATATATATATATATATATATATATATATATATATATATATATATATATATATATATATATATATATATATATATATATATATATATATATATATATATATATAATATATATATATATATATATATATATATATATATATATATATATATATATATATATATATATATATATATATATATATATATATATATATATGTATATATATACACCATATATTACTTAAATATAGTAATTTTCAGTAAAAGGCTCGTCATGAATAAATTATTGCTAATACTTTCTGTAGCATATAGTTTTGTTTTTAAAAATAAAGTTCTGAAACCAATTATAAAAAAAATAGTTTTCAAAATACATACATGGAAAATTTTAATTGAATTAAAAAAATTCAAAATTTGTATTTGATGAACAATGCTTAAATATAATATTATTAACATTTATGTAGATATATTATTTATAATATATCTGAATGAAAGATTTTTCATAGCTTATAAAATTACTTAAATTTCAATATTTAATTAATGTTTAAGATCTTGAAAATTTTATTTTGGATTATTAGTATGTAATAAAATGATATAAGGAAGTATTAAATGTTAGTAAATGTTACGGGGAAATGATGAAATTTAATAAAAATTGAATCTTATAGTATATTTCAAGCGAACAAAATAATTAAATTTAAATATATAATTTTCTTCAAAAAAACCAAAATTTAAATAGATATGTGCGTACATAATACAACAGAACTGTTATGTTTGAGAGATCTTCAAAATGTATTTCAAAATTAACTATCAAAGTTTTGTGTTGAACAATGCATCAAAATAGATTCTTCCTTTGATTCATATTTTAAGAGTTATTACGAATGACTCCATGGATTGAATAATCTATGGATATTCTATAGAGTTGTGTAACTCCAATAAGTATAGTTTCATATTTAACTTACACATTTCTATGTTACTTTATATTAACCAAGCATATGGGAAGAGATTATTTAAAAAACATTTATTCAAAAATAAATTCACTTATTTCAATCAAAAATAAAAATGTAATTCCAAGAAAGGCTATTGTTTATCGAATGGCATAATGAAGCATATCGTTTAAAAAGAAAAACTTATCTTACAGTATTTAAAAATGTGTTATCAACTACAGTGAAATTAAAAGATAAATTGCGTACGAATAAATAAAAAAACATAAAGAAGAAAATATTTTATTAATTGAGAAACCAGCATACTTTAAATTAAAACAATTCTTATAAAACATAAGGTAAATAATTTTTGTAAATTTAATCTATGGTCATTAAAAACTATTGAATAATATAAAATAAATCTGTATTTTCTAAAATATATTTAGTTTAAAAAATCATATCACGCTTAATTAAGATTTTAAATATGAATATAATTGAAATAATATCCTTTTGTAACACAGTTAACAAAAATAAACTATTGAATGTAACTATTATAATATAATATAATAAATTTGATAAAATCTTCTTTAAGTATTTAATTTGTTGAAAAAAATACTGATAAAGAAGAAAAAAACATTTGCGTTTCTAAGGTATCAAATTTAAATTAATATATATTTTTTTAGATAAAAATTTATGCATCGTGGAAAGAATTTTATATAGAACTTTGTTCAAGGGAAAATTTTTATTAAAATAAATAAGTTTTAATAGGATGCAATATTCTTTATTTAATTCATTAAATTACCGGTAATTCTTTTAAATACATTATATTTAACTATTGTGTAATAAAATATTCTGGCTAATTATATTTTCAGGTAAAAATATTTTTCTTTAGCTATTTATAATACTATATTATTTCAAAAGATAATTAGTGACTGTAACTTCAAATAAAATTTAAAATAAACTTTCTTAAAATTTATCAAATTAAATTTAGATCTCACAAGTTTTAGAATGAATACTTTCAAAATAAACAGAAAATAATTTTATTTTAAAAGATTGGATAATTCTTGTAAAATAAATAAGGCACTAATAGTATAATTTAATTAACTGCATATTGATTTTTACGTTAATATTAAAAGATGTCATATGTGCAAGTCGCTGACAATTTCTAATTTAAAGTCGAAAATATATTTCTTTTCGAAAAAAGAGAATTAAAATAATACTTTTAATATTTTGATGGTATTAAAAATATAACACCATTTAAAAAATTACATTAAGAAAATACAGTGATTAAAAGATAACTTACACTTGAATTTAAATTCCACAAGCAAACAAGTAGCTAAATATTTTTTCTTATTTCAATAAATTTTCTAGCTATCGATATAAAATACATTTTTTTAAATTTTTTTAAAATAAATAAAAATTTTTAAAAAATTTTAACTATTTATTGAACAGATGTTCCATTTGTTTATTATATTTCGTATTTTCAATTTATTATTCTCTATTTAGTATTGGATTATTCTCCATTTGGTATTTGACTAATTTTATAAAAATTTACTATTTAATATATTTCAGTAATTCTATTTAAGCTGCTTTTAGTGATGAATGTGTTGCTAAGTGTATTATTATTTTTATATTTATTCTTGTTCTTTTCAATTTCTGCCTATATTTATAATCATGCTTCATATATATATATATATATATATATATATATATATATATATATATATATATATATATATATATATATATATATATATATATATATATATATATATATATATATGTATATATATATTGTTATGAAACAAACTACTGACTCCAAATTTTGAAACAAAAGCATTTAATTAACAAAGAACTAAAGAATTTACAAAGGAGTCATATTTGGGTTCGCTAAAACACTAGCGCCTCGGTAGCGTACTAAAGTCAGTTTCAATCTTTAAATCAAAACGCAGCTTCTCCGCCTGCTCATAGCACCAACCGTCTCCATACTCACCCTCCCCATCGAAAGTTCTGGAAATCGAAAGGGCTGAGTGTGAGACATTACAGACTAAATTATTCCTTCCTTCCCCGGAGTTTTTTTTTTTTTTTTTTTTTTTCATTCTACGGAAATCAACCTGCAAATAAAAGAAAAAATACACACACACAAACAACAAAGAGCAAAATTTAGTATTACAGATAACCCTGATCAATCGGACTCTGGATTGAAACACAAAAATATATGGAATTATATAATATTAAATGTAAAATAAAAAATATATCAAAAGAACACAAACACAACAGAATTTGCAACACTAGCTAAATTTACAAATAGATACACATCATTATTATAAAAAATACTATAATTTTTTTTCAAGAAATTATGTACGCATGAAACAATAATTGAAATTTGTATTAAAAGAAAACATTTTAATTTAATACTTGAGAATAAAAAGAAAATAATTATGTTCGGATATTCAGCATTTTACTGAGATTATCGGCATTCTGATGCAATTTGCCCTTTCTGTGAACAATATCAAAATTTAGGCTTTGAAGTACCAAAGCCCACTTTAAAAGTCTGGGATTAGATCTTGTATGATGTTTTAACCAAACTAAAGGATTGTGATCAGTTTTGATAACAAATTTATACTGACCATCTAAATAATATTTTAATTTAGTAACACCAAAGATTATTGCTGCACATTCCTTTTTTATAGTACTATAAATTTTCTCAGACTTTGAAAACTTTTTACTCAGAAATAGGAGGTGTTCATTTTCATTTTGATCTCTCTGAGATAAAACTACTACACCTATTCCTAAATTTGAGGCATCACATTGAATAATAAATGGTTTTTGAAAGTCTGGACTGTAAAGTACAGTCTTCTTTACTAAAGTATTCTGTAATTCTACGAATGCCTTTTCGAAGTTATTATTCTATATTATAGTTCCCCTCTTGGACTTCCCTTTCAGCAGATCTGTTAAACGCACAGCAACTACCGAAAATTCTGGTATATAAGGGGCATTCTCCAAACCGAATGCCATTCTCAAAGGTTTTTAAACACCAAATGTTGTCGTAAATGCAGCATATCTTTGAGCCTTCGGACTTAAAAGTATTTGCCAATAACCTCGTGTTAAGTCTAATAAAGATAGGAAATTCGCTTTCGAAACGGATTCAACGCGCTCTTCAATGTTTGGCAATGGATAATATTGCGTTCTGGTAACCTCATTTAACCTTTGATAATCAATGCACGGACGAGGTTCTTTTCCAGGAGCTTCAACTAATATTAAAGGTGATGTGTAATCGGATTCACCTGGTTCCACCACCTTCAATTTCAACATCTTGTCTACTTTCGATTTCAGAATTTCTGTCTGTCACGGGAACATTCAATATGGTTTAGCTATAATAGGTTTATCAGATTCTAACTCTATGTCAGTTCCGCCAGTTCTGTACAACCCGGTTCATTTGAAAAAATATCAATAAATTGAATCAAAAGTTTACTCGATTGCTTCTTCTTCTCATCCT
This sequence comes from Latrodectus elegans, assembly GCA_030067965.1. Classification (NCBI taxonomy): domain Eukaryota; kingdom Metazoa; phylum Arthropoda; class Arachnida; order Araneae; family Theridiidae; genus Latrodectus; species Latrodectus elegans. The sequence goes on along the minus strand of CM057813.1, from coordinate 41,595,061 downwards.
CAAATTTTTCATTAAAACAGATTACAGGAAAAGTCTCTAAAAGGGTAGATGAATTAATTTCAAAACTTGGGATATCTTCATTATCAGAATCAATATCTTTATTATCAGAATTAGAGGTAAAAATTAAATTAACATCTTCTGGACGCTGAAAATAGGGTTTTAACATATTTACATGGTATACATGTAATTATTCTTTATCGGGAAATTGTATTATGTAATTTGTTTCCGATAGTCGTTTTACTAATTTTCCTGGACCTATCCAATGAATAGAAAATTCATTTGATCTAGAAGGTGCAACAACTAGCACAAGATCATTTTCTTTAAATTCTCTTTTCGTAGCCTTACGGTCATACCAAAGTTTCTGTTTTTCTTTAGCATCTGTCATATTTTGCACAGCTAATTTTTGGCATTTTTTCATTCTATTTAAAAGATTAAAAACGTAAGCAATCACACTATCTTCTTGAATGGTTTTACCAGTTAGATTTTCAAATAATAGTGTTACGGGTGCTCTTAAGTTCCGACCATGGACTAATTCTGCAGGAGAATATCCAGTGCTATCATGAATGCAAGTTTCTAAGTGCAAAAAGTGCCTGAGGTAAAATCTTCTCCCAATCTGTACCCTTTTCTAAACAAAGGACTTTCAGTATTCTATTTAAAGTTCTATGCAATCTCTCAACAGGATTGCTTTGGGGATGCTGAATAGAACTATGCACTATTTTAATACCAAATTTCTCTAAAAATTCTTATGTCAGGACACTCATGAAAGATGTTCCTTGATCACTTTGCAACTCCGTAGGAAAACATATGCGGCTAAATATCTGAAGAAAGCCATCAACCACATTAGTAGAACGTATATCTGGTACTGGGACGGCATCTGGATATTTGGATGACATGCAAATAGCTGTTATAATATACCGGTTACCACATGAAGTTATAGGTAAAGGACCACATGCATCAACGTTAATTCTTGTAAAAATTTCCGGAATTACTGGAACCAGTTTCAAAGGAGCCCTTTTCTTGTCTTGAGGCTTTCCTACTCGTTGACATTTGTCACAAGATTTAACGAAATTTTCTATTTCTTTATAGCAGTTGGGCCAGTAGAAAGTTTCGCACAACATATCTTTTGTTTTAGTTATACCTAAATGAGCTGCAGTTACCTCATGCCAGATCCATTTTAGCTGGTTGCGCAACTTCTTGGGGACAACTAATAATCTTCTTACAGTTCCATCATTGTCCATTTTATTATAAAACAGCATTTGATTTATTGTAATATACTTATTATCTTTTGAAGATTGTCGTTTAGCTTGCTCAAAAAGAGGTTTCAAATCTTCGCACACTTTTTGTTCCCGAGCAAATTTTTATGGAGATGTCTTTATCAAATCCATTCCTTCAACTTCGGTTTCTAATGGTGGCAAAATTGCATTTTGCTCAAATTCTTCATTTTGTTTAGTTTTGAGGCAAGACCTAGAGGATTCTATTTCAGAATTAATAATCTCTTTATTCGTGCTATTTTCCTTACGTCTTTTTTGAGCTTGAGTTTTTATAGCATTCATCATATGTATTTTCACCTCTTCATGCCTTTTAGTTTCCTCAAATAAAGCGGCTGTTTTGTTTCCCAGTAAATATTTTCCTTGATCCAAAGAATCTCAAAGAACTGCTGCCTTTGTCAAAATGTGACCTAATTCACAATTTGTTTCAACCTCGGCAATAGGTAAGAATACTAAAGTTTCATCAAGAGGTGTTCTTAGCCAAACTTTTTCCTTAGTGTGCATATCAGGTTTCACGTATTTTCCACAAATCAAATAAAGAGTTGCTCAAAAGTCTCCTAAGATAGGCATTCGAATTCCATTAACAGTGCCGATAATAGTGTAAGGAGCCATCAACTCATTAAATGTATTTAAGTTCTTTTTTATTTTGTCACACTGAGGCCGCAAATGACTATAAGAACCACACTCATAACATCGGAGTTGCTTTCGTTTTTCAAATTCCCTTTCATGTAAATAATTAGAATTTTTATTCTCGACTCTTTTAGGAACATGAGATTTATTATTTCGAACTACTTCATTAAAGGCACAATTTTCATTTTGTTGACGAAAACCAAAATTTTTTTCGAGGAAGTTTTGTAAAATCCTTCGTCTTAAAACTATCTCTTAAACTTTCATATTCATCTATTTTCTCTGCCAGATCATACGGAGAATTTATTTTAAACCATTACGCCAAAAAATGTTTTTAATTTCAATTGGCACACGATGTTTCAATTGATCTGTTACCATTAGTTCCTTAAGCTGTTCAAACGTCGTTATTTCTAATTCCGTAAGCCATTCCGTAAAGTAACAATTCAATTCTTGTGCATAATTTCTCCATGATTTTTCTGACGTTTTCTGGTGTTTAAGAAACAATTGTCTTAATTTTTCTCTATTTAACTTGAATCGTTTAAGAATAAGTTCCTTCACATAATCATCAGCCCTTTCTGGAGGTTCTCTAGCTAACATGTTAGATATTTCTGAAGGTAAAGCACTTACAAGATATACTACCCATTCGTTTTTTGGAATATGAGCCATTTCTGCACTACGCTCAAAATTTATTAAGTATAAACTCATCTCATCTTTCTTTTCATCAAATGTTGTTGTTATTTGCATTAATTGAATTGTTTGAGTTTGTTCAGTCCTATTTGTAACTGATTCTCTGTTCGAAATTGCAGAATTTGAAGAGATTTCCAGATGTTTCCAGATTTCCAAAATATGTTCTCTTTCTTCACGTCTAATTCTTTCCTCTTTTTCTAGTTCTTCTCGCCTAATTCTTTCCTCTTTTTCTTCTTGTTCCCTTTTAACACTTTCCTCATTTACCCTATCTAATATACATTTTACTTCTTCCTCGTTAAAGTTTTTACTATCTAAAATTAATTTTTTAATATTTGGGATTTTAAAAGAATCTGGAACCACTTCCCCTAACTCTTCAGCTACTTTTACTAAATATCCCTTTTTCCCCGTGCTAAAAACGCTATTTTATTTACAAAACGTTTTACCTCAGATGGGATGCAATAATGAGAAAAAAGAAACAGACTACACCCACTGATATGCAAAATTTCATAAATTACTATTGAAATTATTTACCACACACTACTAATATAAAACATATCAAGAACATTAAAAAAAATTAAATGAAAAACTATATTGTAATACAACAAATAGTGTATAAATGGAAAATCAATTATTTTGAAAAAAACAGGCTTAATATTAAATCTTCTACTCTCGATTTGAAGTTTCTATTACCCAGCTAATGTTTGATACTCAGATAAATTGAATCATTAATCAAAAATGTAAATTAAGTGTATAAATTATATAAAATCATATTCTTATATAGATACTATATTAAATCAGAAAATGAAATTATACATATTTTTTAATTCAAAATACAGAACACTACAATATTTTTATATGTAATAGCAACAATACTAATTAAAAACTATAACTCATCTAAACCAGAAATCAGCTTTTGATCTCAAATCAATAACTTAGTTAGTTAATCATATAAGACATCAAATAATGATAATAACGTAAGATATTTTAAACATTAAGAATATATCTTTTCAAATCCTTAACAATGAAAAAAAACATGCGATTTAAATATCAAATAAATCAATTAGATACATTGCAAAAAACAATCAAACACATGAATAAAAATCTCACATTACTTTAAATTCAAACCTATTTGTAAAAATATACTTTCGTTTTCAAATAACGAAATCAAAAAATTTCTAAAGTGTATATCCCTTTCATAAAATCTACTTTATATATCAGTGAAACATTAAAAAAAATATGTATATAAGCGTACTTTTGATTTTACACATTAATCTAAAACATAATTATTTTAGCATATTCCTACGTGAATTGAAATACATCAACCACATAAAAATTATGAGAGAAATACACATTTATAATAAGATACACACACTTTTCTTATAAAAATATTACACTGTAAATTTGAATACACGAAATACAGAAACTAGCTTTTGTAAGATGGAATACACCATTTACAAACAAATTTAATTGATATAACATGAAAAACCACGTAAATAAGATTGGAACTTAATATTCTATAAATTTATATGACATACCAAACTATTTATTTTCAATAGTAGCCAGAGAAGGATTGATCAAAATGGCCTACCTGTATTCCAACATTTCAGCACGTAACCATTAAAGTGCACATAATCAATTTCCACATTGGATGCTAATGCAAAGCATTATAAAAACATCCAAAACCGCTGCCAACAGAGCATAAGTTTGTTATGAAACAAACTACTGGCTCCAAATTTTGAAACAAAAACATTTAATTAACAAAGAACTAAAGAATTTACAAAGAAGTCATATTTGGCTTCGCTAAAACACTAGGGCCTCGGTAGCGTACAAAAGTCAGTATCAATCTTTAAAACAAAACGCAGCTTCTCCGCCTGCTCCTCGCAACAACCGTCTCCATCAACACACTCACCTCCCCATCAAAAACTCTGAAATCGAAAGCGCTGAGCAGGAGACGTTACACCGTGTATCTATAACTCTAAAACACTCAAAATCATTTCATTTATTTATATACTTATAATTTTATTAAAAAAATATTTGTAGCTTATAAATATGTATTCATATTTATGCATGTAATATTTATATCACATAATATGTCATATTTTGATTATTACTAAGATATTTACAAATATGTTTTTACTCAGTACGTAGTTTGAAAAGCCATAATTTCTTTTGTAACTGATCACCATATAACCGCAATTACCTATTTTACAAATTAATTAATTTAATTTAGATTAAAAGCCACGAATTCTTATTGTTTTATCCAGTGAAGAAAGGCTTCAATGATCGTTTTTATTTGCCACTTTCTTAATGGAATCTCCATTCATCGTTCTCTAGTACAACTATCCGTAATGGATTGCGCTATTCTAATAATTTGATTTGAATTATCTGGATCTACTGGATAGTTGGAGCAAAAAATAGAATCTGAGTTGTTCTGGATCCGAAACCGATGGGTAAGCTCCTCAGTAGGTTTTTTTTTTTTTTTCGGTCCAGGAACATTTGCGAAGGCTAATGCCTAACATGCGATTTCTACGAGTTGCAAACGCGTTTCCGTTAAAGAACAATTAGTTTTCTCTCTTTCTCATCGTACGACTATGGACGGAATCGATAGGTCATTAATCTTTGTCAAGTGTGCGCCATCCCTGAAGTGGGCGCGGGTGGGGGACGGCAGTAGTTATTGTGAGATGAGATCAGATCAATAAAGCGAATAGAAACTCTTTTATTGAAGGAGGGCAAGATGGAGTGCCGGTCACGTAGGAATCCCTAGTATCGAGGAAAGTTTGATTTAATTAAGCTAAAATACTTAGAATGTTTTATTTGTCTTGCATCAAGGCTGAAATGATGTTTAGTATGTGCAAAATTTGTTGACGGAAGAAGTTCTCATCAAGAGATCAATGGGGATATAGCTATAATTTGTGTGTCCCGACACCTGGTGGTGGTAACGAGTATTCTTGAACTTAAGGCAATTTGAATAAATAAATTTATAATCAGTAGATGCATAAATTAAATAACTTTAGTATGCTTATGAATGATTAATTATAATTTGAAAAATTTACCTTCGTACAGCTTTGGACATAAAAGTATCAACGGATAATATTTAATACGAGATCTAATTTTACTGACTTTCATTTTATTTTAGAAAATTACTGGATAAATAAATGCATATTTTGTCTACATTTGAAAATACTTCAATTTTAACTTGATAAAGTCTGCTTGGTAAATAGAATTCGAAGAATAAATTCTATTTAAATTTAAATATACAAAATATTAAATAAATTAAAAAGAAATTTAAATTGTGTTATATAAAATACAAGATGTTTATTTTGTTTGTCATTTGCATACGAAAGCCAATTAGATTGGGACTTATAGCTCAGTGAGAATTTCGAATAATTAAAAAAGCACTCAACTCCGAGGTTGGATATTATAAACAACTTATTTGATATTAAAAACATTTACATATACTTTTCATTGAGTCAAAGATATTGGAAGCAGGAATATGACAATGTGTCAGCAGATAATAATGTAGATTTTGATCTACAACTTTGGTGATTAGAAATTTAGCTAACATTTACAACATAAAATACTTGAAAATAATAAAATTTTTTAAAAATGCTTTACTACTTTTACATAAAAGTAACATATACAACTTATTTCTCAGTTTTTTTAAATGAAAGTAGATTTTCATCTAAATATAAATTCTTCAAAATACTTGCAAACTAGGCTATCTTGAATCTTTTTAAAACTATATAAAACAATTTTGATATTATTTATTCTATAAATTATATTCTTTCACGGAAGAAAGATTTTAAATTTCGCTTAAATATTAATTTTAAGATATGAATAAAAAGAAGAATTTTTTTTTACTTTGAAAATTTGAATATTTACCGACGTTAATTATCATGGCGTCTATGAAATTATTATTTGAGATCCATAGAGACAGCTTTTCAGATTTTTATCAGCGGAAAATATCCAGGGAAAGTTAATTATTTATGTTGATGGCTGATGACTTATATTTACTATGATTTCTATCTTAATTTAAAGTTTTATTCGTTAAGATATCTTGACAAAAGTATTCTACCAATTTAATGTTAAATATTTAAATAGAGAATTATTTCTTTCTGACTTTAGTATGTATCTTATTTATGTCACCTTGAAAAACCATTTCATTCCAAGTTTCCATGATATAAGTTTCTTTAAATTATAGCCAAATTAAAGGAAAGGGAGATAAATGTTCATATTCTAAAACCTTATCCTCCTTATTTTACAGAATTTATCCCTAATTTGATATCAATATAAATTTAATATTTATTTATTCATTATATATTAATATATATTTATTAATCAATGTATATTTATTAACTCATATATGACATTATGAATATTGGAAAAGGAAAACCTCCTACTTTTTCACGTTTATAATGATATTTATGATATTTGACCAAATTGATCAATATAACGAGTGTAGTAGAGTGCTATGTTTGTATGAAGGCTGTATCATTAAAAGTATAGCCTTCATAGAATATTGTTTTCTGGGACATACCATTAGTTTTACAGTAAAACTTTGTGCTTCCATTAAGGTTCACAACAGTGTTATTTCAATGGTTGTGATGTGTGACCTTTGTGACCTTTCACTAGCGCCACTTTTAAAAAAATTCTACCACTATTCCCAGTTTTAAATCATATTAAGAAATAGGAATGGTCTAAAAATAATTTACCATCATTTTTTTTAAATATGTAAAGTTCAATTTTAAGAAACGTGAAAAAGAAAGTTGCAACATTCTTTCTTTTATGTTTTATCATATTATTCCTTGTTTCAAGCACTTTTAAATAAGAAACATAGCCCAAGAAAAAGTTACAATATTTTTTAGTGATGTAATTTTGAACTGATTGATGATATGTTTTATTCAATGGTGCGTACTCTTATTATAATCACTAATATTGTGAAATTTCTGCATTTAAATATTACTTTTCCATAATATATATTGAGTTATATTTCATACAAAGAATAATATGAATAATATATATTTATGTAATTATATATGCTATAGATGTTTGTGAAAGAGTTCAAAAAACATTTTTTGAAAATTGCATTTTATTTATTAATTTTAGTCATTTAAATATCAGAAATTTGTTAGATGAATAACATATTTATGTACGATTCAAAATTTCATTGCAATCATTCATATAAAAATTAAATTTCTACTGAAATTATTTATTATCAATAAAATTTAAAGTATACATTATTATAAATATACTTTTATTAAGGTGTTGTTAATTACTATTTCTTAGTGATTTAACTCAAACGTAAATTATTACACTAAAATTATTTTTATAAACTGAATGTTATTTTATTAAATGCTAAATAAATACACAACTGAAAACTATAATTGTCAAATTTTTTAACTAAATACATATGATCATCAAATGCATATTATAAACTAAAAAATTTCCGCAACTATTAGCATTTCTGTAATTTATATTATTAATTTTTAAATTATCAAATAAATTGTTTCGTAAGAGTTTAATCTTTATCAGTGCAAGAAATATGTATTTCAAAATAGAAATCTATCTTAGGAAAATACTTCTGTATTAATGAATTCTAGTGGAATAAATTTTTTCAGTGTAAACAAAAAATGTTAAATATAATTTTTCCAATCAAAACTACTTCAAAAAAAAAAGATATATATATATATATAGCCGATTAGAAGTTGTCGTTTTAAACTCGGCGCAACATCATTGCTTCCAGGGTAATCTGGATAACATCGCCCAAAAATTTGCGGTGTATCCATTCGAAAAAGTGGATGATAAGCACCTCATATACGGTGAAGCAAAAGGGAATGGACTCGAAGTACGAAGATTGTAAGAACAGCGGTTTCCATCTCGTAGTATTCCAAATCATCATACCTTTCACGGTGTTCATTCTTCATCGGTGTCAACTGTAGAACGACACACGTGGTTGGCATTTTAGGCATTCGCTGTGAAGTTTTCACTAAAAATAAATATAATTGTAAAACTTTTAGTATTATTCATTCACTTACCCAAATTTTTCTCTTAAATGTAGAAGGAAATTCCTCTTTTCTGTTTCTCAGAGTGGAATGCGACCCTACGTTCGATGTCATTATTGTTTGTCAGGATGGGTACTGTCACCCCTCTTAATTTGTAAAAACGATTTGGAATCACCCTCTCCTTATATATATATATATATTATATATATATATATATATATATATATATATATATATATATATATATATATATATATATATATATATATATATACGAGTATAATGCAAGATTAGATATAGAACTGAAAAATACAAGAATCGATCAAAATATTTATGATCAGTAATACATTCAACGCAAAAGCAGCTAAAACAGAATATAATTACTAATATATAATTAATAGAATATTTTTAAATTAATAATTAAATATTAGATGAAGAATAATACATTGAAAATACTAAATGTAGTAAACAGTTGGAAAAATTTCAAAGAAAATAGAGATCAATACATTGCAAATATTACATTAAAAATATGAAATATAATAAATATTTGAAAAAATTTCAAAGAAAAATATATAGCAAATATTTGGAAAAATTTCAAAGAAAATATAAAATGGCACGAAGTACCAACATGGTTAACTTCGCCACTGGGTGTTGAGCACATTGGCACAAAGTTTTCTGCACTGGCCCAAGACATAGTCTTAAAGAAGCCAGTGCACCCCAAATCCGCACAAAAAGTTTAAACCAAAATATCAAGCCAGAATAAAAGATGTAAAATTTTATCTAAAATATAGAAGCCAAAATTATATGTTGCCAAAATACATTTAATTTATAATAATCAAATTAAAATCATATCCAAATACAAGTCCGAATCTGCAAGAACCGCACCAAATGCTATATGTAAGCCAAATAAATACATAAATTAACGACTAAGTGTAAACACTATTGGCATTTCAAGCTTCTTATAAGACCTTTAAGGCTGGGGTGACCCTTCTTGGGTGACCTATAAAACTACGTCTTACTTCACTCTTACTCACTCTTCTTCGTCTTACTGCCCTACTAGCCAAATAGTGTTTAATAAATTTAGTTTGAATGCCATTATGAGTTACAATATTTTCTGGTCTATTTATTTGTTTATTGATGTTGTTTAAATTATTACATATATTGTATATTCTATTAAGTTTATTAAAAATAATACTTTTATAAATTTTAATTGAAATGTTTGAATTCCAGAAAATTTGTTTATTAGCTTTGAAATTAAAATTATTAGTTTTGTCATATATGTCAGTAAATGTGTGTGTGATTGTCTTTTATCGTAATTGAAATATCCAAAAATTTAGTTTTAAGTTATCAATATTAGTTTTAATTAATTTTAATTCCTCAGGTTATATATTATTGTAAATGTTATCAAATTCTAGGCAATTTAAAATTATAAAATCGTTAATATATCTGTAAGCAAAAGGGGTTTGTATAGTAAATGATTTTTCATAGTAGCTTAAAAATAAAATTGCTAATATATTTAAAAATTTGGAACCCTGGAGAATCCAGTTAATTTGTAAGTAAGTACTCTCTTTCTATATAAGAAATATAATTATTATAAATACAAAATAAACTAAGGTTTTTCCAAAAAGTTATATCTTTATCCAATATTGAATTAAAATCATAAAAATAAAACATAATAATATCAAAAAGTTTTTCAAGTGGAATACTGGTGAATAAATCTTTGAAATCATAAGTGGAAACAACATTAATTTTATTGGCAGAAATAAATTCAATAATAGGTTAATTATTCTTAATTATCCATATATTATTTGAATTAGTAATGTTATTTAAAATTATATTTAAATAATAAGAAAATAAATTACCAAATTTGTCTGCATAAGTGCCGCAACCACATTTAATAAAACGAAAATTAACAGGGTTTTTATTGAATTTTAAAATTTTTTTTTTTAATTTTGAGTTTTTAGCAAAGGCAAGAATTTTTGAAATATTGTTGTTTTGTTTGAATTAATAATTTTGTATAATAGTTGAATTAGATATTTCTTCATTTATTAATTTGCAGTAAAATTTTTATATATAAAGGCATAATTATTTGATGCTTTATCTACAGGAGTAATATTGAAAAGTTTTGTATTTCTTTTATGTACTTTTTAGATATTTTTTTATTTATTCCTTTAAATTTTAAATTATTTACATTTGTTTGAAATTGGCAGTAGAAATTCCATTTCCATTGTGAGAAAAATCCTATTGGAATAGAATAAGTATCAAAGAGGTCTTAAAAATAAATTTATCGATATCATTCAGAAAAAATATAAGAATTTGCTTATGGTTATAATAATTAACTGGTCGAAAAGTATAACGATATTTTTTAATTCATCATTGAATATGATATCAGTATTTCAATTATATGTCCATAAGTGAAATCTATGAATTTATTATTATTTAGAATTAAAAGTGAATATCTTCATTAAAATAAATAACAAAATATTGTCAAGCCAAACTTAATATTTAAAAAGTATAATCCCTTATACTAGAGCTTCCCAACCTTTTTAGCTGGTGGACCCATTTTTCAGGCAAAATTCCGCGGCGGAACCCTTCCAGTCAAGCGCACAGTAACTAGTAAAATTCAGCTCGAACCTAATATGAATTAAAAATTTAATAATGTAAGTGTCACTTTTTTCATAACCCCACGACGTGTCAAGAGTCTTTGATTTAATGATGAATGGAAACAACTTTAAATTTACTACGTTTCCATTATTCTGAATTCCCACGCTGTATATTTAGATACTTGGATTTACTCATATTGTACTTGGATTTACTCACATCGTTCAACACACTAGGGAGGCCATATTTCTAATTGGCAGGTGGGGAATATATTGCAAAGAAAAGCAACATTCGTTTGATAGCATTTCAACTGCCGAAACAAAAATATCAATACAAACCGAATCCAATTAATTATTAATTTATATCAAATACAAACAAATACCTACAAAAGTTATAGTCCAGAAATATTTAATGTTCGTCGACGAAACTCAATGCGTTATTCTTTACTAGAGATGAGTCTGTAGGAATAATAATGGAATCTTAATGTGAAGGTTGAGGTTGCTTCTGATGACACAATTTTGAAAAGTTGGGCTCAATACTTGACAACTGGAGACGGATGTCAGTTTCAGCATCTAGACAGCTTTGGTATTTAGTTTTGGTGTTGGCATAGTTCGAGAATCCGTATTCGCTCATGTATGTTATGGCAAACAGAAGTAGAAAACGTTTTTTTTTTTCAACAAGGGGTGGAATTTTTTTCCCAAACGTATCCAAATGTGTGAGTGACCATCACTATTGAAAGCAGATTTTAAAGTTGCGTGTGTGTGAGTCGGTGGAAATTTTTATCAATAACTCATATTTCTTCGATGATAGAATGTTCGGCTGTTTGAATGCAGCGAATGAGTTGACCACCGATTTGTATCCCTGCAGCTTTCATCTTGAGCTGTTGGGAAATAATGCTCCAACGATGATGTCAATCTTCGGAGGTATTCGAGGATTTCATGAAACAAATTGTTTCGAAGCTACAATGTCTTGTCGTATAAAAAATCCTTGAAAAAGGGAAACACTCAACCCCACCCTCCTCCCCACTGACTCTACCCAAAATTTGATTTTCCTCTTGAACGCTCGAACTTTGTCGTTTGCAGTGACCGTTCTAATAGTTTCCCCTTGCAAAAAAGTATTCATTTCGTTTAACATGGAGAAAATGTCTGCCAAATAAGTAAGTATACATTGCCCCAGTTTTCATCCTCAATAATCTCCGCTAATTTGGCATTATGGTAGTCTAAAAGTAAAGCTAGGACTTCTAAATGTAATTCATATAATCAATAGAGTGTATTCCCACGTGAGAGCCACTTTACTTCTGTATGGAGAAGCAGAAAATTATGAAGGGTTCCCATATCTTCAAACAGTATTTTGAAAAGTCTTGACTTCAAAGGCAATGATTTTATGTAATTAATTATTCCTACAGATTTATCTAAAACTTTGTTGAAGAATGCTGGCATTTTTTTCGTAGCTAAAACATGTCTATGGAGAACACAATGACTACTCCTGCAATCCTACGGGTCTCTGTTATTTCTGTTACCCCTCCTATCATTGGACCCGTCATAGCTTTTGCGCCACCTGTGCACACTTCAATGCAATTAGACCATGGAATTTCTTTGATTCTTTAAAAATCGTCCAACAAACGGAATTTTCAGCACATTTTTAATGGCTGGTAGTGGTTTGCACAATAAGAGGTCCTCTTCGAAACATCCCGAGTAAGCATAACGAATAAAACCAATAAAATCGCATATCCCGCAACGTCATAGACTCATCTATTTGGAGAGAAAATGAATTGTGTTGTATGCGAGAAATCTGATATTCTTTCACATCATTTGACATGTCAACTATCCGTCTTATGACAGTATTGTTTGATAGTGGCACTGAGGATATAAGTTTTACTGCCTTTTCATCTAACATAGAAGAAACAAAATCACTAACACATGGTTTTATGAGGGTTTCCGCAATAGTATGAGAATTGCCTGTCTTTGCCACCCGATAACTTACCAAGAAAGAAGCTTTTAGTGAATTTTCATTCATTGTTTTCGCATAAGTTTTCATGCAGCGTTGAGAAGCAGCTAATTCTCCTCTTGAAAAAAATGAATTTCTTTAATATGGAGGTCCGGGTGAGTACCCTCAACATGACGACACAATTTAACTGGAACCGTCGAACTATTCGGAAGGACTCGCGCGCAAATTACAATCTGAGCTTTACCCTTTCTCTGTCTCGATAAAGCCCATTTTTAAATAACTTCCGTTGTACTTACACTTTTTAGTTATTTCACTTCCGCAGGGTACTGCAATTAATCGTGAACTTACAGAGTTTTTGCATAATAAATCCGACCGCGGCGTTTCATGCGACTGTTCTTCATTTGGCCGTCCTCCATCATTAATTTCAACCGGGAGCTCTCCTTGCTGTGAAGACGACGGAGAAACTGTTATCTTCTTCAATGATCCCGATTTCAACCATCGATCCATGATGGAAGTATAAACTGTACACAATGCAAATAGTACACTCACGAAAGAGGTTCAACAATGAATGATGTCTCGAGAAAAACTTTAAAAAGCACCGCAAAAGGTTTCTACCCCAGGAGTTTAAATAAAGTCGAGTAGGAAGGCTACATTCACCGGCACGAAAATATCTACTGGTCAACACTTGGGAACCACAGCCGATATTCAAAAGTGACCAAGGACCCCCTAAAAAAGATTCGGAGAACCCCTAAGGGGTCAGCGGACCACATGTTGGGAAGCTCTGCCTTATACGATTATTATTTTTAAGGTTCTTTTGATATTTTTTATTTAAAAATTATGTAATTTCAGAAAAAGTGTTCTCTTTCTCTATCATAGATGATATCTTTTCAGAGATTATTATTTTTAAAAATCTATATCATCTCAATGATCATTTCCTATTTAGCCGAGTTTGATTTAATAAAAGAAATCATGAAACATTTATTTGCATAAAAATTCATTTTTAACTATTTGAAATTTAAAACTGTTTTTATTTAAGACCTTATTCATCAAAAAATTTTTATTTTGAGAAGCATTCAAAAGTTTAAAATCTAAAATGAATTCATGATTAAGAGATTAATATGCTGCAACAATATTTAATTAATTTTTATGAAAAACAATAGCATTTTCAAAACTAGAGAAAATAATTTTGTAATACTTTTATGTTTTATTTCAAAATCATTTTCGAGGAAAATATTTGCAAAAATAATTTAAATAAATTCGTGTAAGAAATAGTCATAAATTGTGTAATAGTACACAAATTATATACTATACAGTAATGGTAATAATAAACAATAAATATAAAAAATAAACAGTTAATAATGGAGCAAATATGTACTTTAAATTTATTATAAATAATCATATTTAGAAAAAAATTATTTAAGTTAATTTTAATGAATTATTCGTTAAGTTGGCTAATACAACATATAGATTAAATATTGCCATAAAATTAAATGATTACTTAAATAGAGTTACCCAATTATTTTACGTGACAATATGATCAAAATTTCTGTCTGAAAATTTTGCAAAGTAAGAATTTGTAATCAGAACTTTATGAAAATAAATAGGAAATTTATATAATGAATTAATCTTGTTTGATGAACGGAAAATGAAACAAAATTACTTTTGCTCTGTTGTTGAAAATCAATTTTTACTCGTTAAGCGTTTCTAACCAAAATAATGAGTGTGCGTTAAATGCTCTCTGAATGCTATACAATTTTCTTTAAATTTTATTTTTCTTTCACAAATGGCAAGATTTTTCTTTTGCTTACTTCTAACATGAATTAAAATTCAATTTATCCATGTGGATATAATTTATAGATTGTGGATAGAATTTATAGGTTGCGTGTATTTGATTTTCGCACGTTTTGCATTTTACATTGCACATTTTTTATGATTTTCGGAGATAAAACCTTTTGACATGGTCTTTACACATTTTTAATGATACTTTGAAAAATATTCATTTCGTATGTGAACAAGAAAATTTATGTTGTTTTTATGGAGGCCATTATCAACTCAACGAAAATTTATATTTATTATCATAAAGATACTCATTAAATAATCACATGTTATTGTGTTAATCGTAATACTAAAAAGAAAATAGATAAAAACATATTGAAACTCTGCAAAATAACATAATTTTATAAATCACAAGCACACTGATGTAAAATAATAATATAAACAATAATATTATTTTTAGAGATATTTAAAGTTTTCCTTAGAATTCATAAGCATCTTTTGTTGAATCAGCAAAATGAATCAAATTCAATTTAAATTGTAATTTTTAATATATAGAAAAGTAATGATTTTTAAATTCTGTTAGAAAACATTTTCTCAATGTAACTATAATCTAATCAATATAACACAAAATTACAGAAATGATTATTACATAGCTATCGAAATTAAATACGAATGTTGAATTTAATATTGTCAAGTATAACAAGACGTGCTGCTCCCAAGACGTGTTTAACATCATCTTTTTCGTTATGGAGTGAGATTGTGTATCGTTGCATGAGATTGGCAAAGTATAGGAATACCGTCATGATAGCCATATCCTCACCAGGGCAATTTCTTTTGCCTAAAAAAACAGTTATGTTACACTATTAAAAGTGAGAAAGTTGCTCAAATGTTTGAAACTAATTTGAAATCTATATAATAATATATTTTTAACTTTATTTGAAAGAAATATAAATTAATTTTGATAAATATTCAAGCACTCCACATTTTGCTCATAACGTTGGGAAAGATTGACAACAATTCTACTCGCTTTATGTTCATGTTCTAACAATAAGATTTCCTGCGACAGAAATTTCTAATGTCTTGTGCCAGCTAGGCTGGCATCATAAAGTGCGCTGCTCCACTTTCCCAACTGAACCTTAATTTGGTGTGGAGTCCGGCTTCCTCAGTACACACATGCCATAGGAAGCCGTAAATTTCTTATAGATACATTAACAAATAAAAACATTTTTAAGATCATTCACACACAATAATTTGAATACCAATTTGTTCAAAAGTCAAAAATTAATCACTCAAAAAAATAGTAGAACAAAAGAAAAAGTCTGACTGGAGTTCTGCATAACTGGAGTTCTACAGTACTAATTAATACCATGATTTGTCTGAAGTGGATCGAGCTACAATTACTTAAAATATCAGAATATTTCTGATATTTTAAGTAATTGTAGCTCGATCCACTTCAGACAAATCATGGTATTAATCAGTACTGTAGAACTCCAGTTATGCGAATCATTATGGACCAGACCCCATTAGGATAATTTGATTTTTTGGAAAAAAGGGTTTATTTTAATTAATTATTGTGAAATAGGAGAAAAAGCAACATATTTTTAAAAGAAAAGAACTTTTATTCAATTAAATGAAAATATGTAGGACTTTTACATGTTAAAGTACAATATATGTATGTACAGTTCTGTACAATATATGTATGTACAGAGCTGTACAATATGTATGTACAATGCTGTACAATATGTATATACAGTGCTGTACAATATGTATGTACAGTGCTGTACAATATGTATGTACAGTGCTGTACAATATGTATGTACAGTGCTGTACAATATGTATGTACAGTGCTGTACAATATGTATGTACAGTGCTGTACAATATGTATGTACAGTGCTGTACAATATGTATGTACAGTACTGTATAGGAAAGTCATTGTTTCCGGAACATCTAGATCAGAGTAAGCTGCTTCACTGCCTCTTTTCCATTTTCGATCAGCCAAGTCGCGCATCTACTAGGCAACGAGAATTTGCATGTGTCACACTCTAGCTGATGCTCTATGTCAACAGTTTCATGGCCAGCTAAACTAGGTGACGATCTCGTGTCTGCCTTAACTTGGACAAAGAGGTCACTTTCTTAATGAAAATTTTAAATATGTTTACCATTACTTGCAATTTGAAATCCGGGGTCTCACTCATAAATCTTGTCCTTTATCTTCGATACTGATTTCTGAACGTCCGGGAACTTTCAGAAAAAAGGTTTCGAATACCTCAAGTAACAAGTCATTCTCGTTTCCTCCTGTCTCTTATCTTTCGTTTTTCACATTTTTCTACTTTTCTTCAGTCTAATTTATTTTTCTGAAATTTTGTAAGAGATATTTGGGGTTTTATTCACACAAACACGTGGTCTTTTTAATCACCAATTTCTGACACATGATGATCTTTTCAATGCGAAATCATTATTAAAATAGGGATCATATTTCTGATAATAATATGTAAAAACTGTTAGATCTACTAAATTTAAACATACTTTTCCTTTGGTATGACCAAAACTTCTTGTAATGTAAAGATATTATTGTAAGGATAATTTTATTTCGTTACACAATTAAACAACATAAAAAACTTTTCCTTTTAATTCATTTGCTTAGTAAAGAATTTTTAGAAATACTTCAAAATATCTCTTCTGAATCATCAGTTTAAATCATATAAAATGTTAGTTTATAAAATTTATAAAATTAAGAATTGTTAAGAAGAAGTAACAATTTATTACTTCTTAATAAACTTTTATACTCTGATTTTATTAGGTTCTATTTCATTGATGACGCCACATATAATTTTTATTTTTAGTTTATGCAAAAAATAATCTTTCCTTCACAACATTAAATGCATATATATCAGTTTTATGTAACACATGCATATATATCAGTTTTATGTAACACATGCATATACATCAGTTTTATGTAACACATGCATATACATCAGTTTTATGTAACACATGCATATACATCAGTTTTATGTAACACATGCATATGCATCAGTTTTATGTAACACATGCATATACATCAGTTTTATGTAACATATGCATATACATCAGTTTTATGTAACACATGCATATACATCAGTTTTATGTAACACATGCATATACATCAGTTTTATGTAACACATGCATATACATCAGTTTTATGTAACACATGCATATACATCAGTTTTATGTAACACATGCATATACATCAGTTTTATGTAACACATGCATATACATCAGTTTTATGTAACACATGCATATACATCAGTTTTATGTAACACATGCATATACATCAGTTTTATGTAACACATGCATATACATCAGTTTTATGTAACACATGCATATACATCAGTTTTATGTAACACATGCATATACATCAGTTTTATGTAACACATGCATATACATCAGTTTTATGTAACACATGCATATACATCAGTTTTATGTAACACATGCATGTACATCATGCAATTATTTAGTTAAAAATTTTTTTTAAAGAGTGAAGTGGAGTATTCGAAAGTTTTTACTGATTTAAACGTTATTTAAAAATCAAATAGCATAATCAAATGCATTTTTGTGCTCATTAAAAAACGTATATTTTAATAAATTTGTTCACATAATAATTGAAGTATGCATTAATAATGTATTCAAATAAAAGTAATTAATTTCAAAAGGAAAATCTTTCCAGATACATTTTTAATCAAAATGAAATCAGCATGCAAAAATATCCTATGTTAAATTTGTTTTTAAAATAAAAAAAAATAAAATTACAATAAATATTTTACCCTATGGATAAATACCTTATTAAAGGTTTAATGCCAAAGATGGACTCAAATTTTAGCATTCGCTTTGTAATGCATTCTTCAGATGTTTTCTTTGGTCATTCTCTTTTACAATTTTTTCAAAAGCTCTGTTTTATTGACAATGCTTTTAAATCTAGTTGTAATATTTTATAAAATCGAACATTAAAAATAAAACTGATTTTATATAAGTCTTAAAAATAATACAATCTCATTTACCAAATGTTTTCATTTCACAAGTAAAATTAAATTTACTAAACATTATATTAAAGACATTAATATTTATGTTATTATTTATTATATAACTTTCTTAATTTTTCAATGAAACATTGCAGACAATTCAGAAAGGAGTACATAACACTAATAAATGCTTGGAATTACTTTGAAAATTTTATGAAAGTAAAAAAGCAGTAAAAATATTATTTTCTCATATTTATTTCAGATTTCTTGGTCTTGTTTATCAGTGAACATTTAAAAATTCGATTTAAGAAGACTATGCATTCTATTGATTAACATATTTTCTTATGAAATATATTTGCACATGTATAGTTATTGTATTAAAACATGAAAAGACAGTAGTAAAATTGCTTTTTATTCTAGGTTTTCAGTTGACAATAATTTAAAAGTAGAAAAAATACAGGAGTTGTTTTCTAAACTTCGTAAAACTATATCTCATTCAAAATTTTAAAAAGAATCCTCGATAATACTATGCATTTTTCATATATTTGAATAATATTGAATCGTTAATATAATTGTATATGAATAGATTAAGTTTGATATTTCCACTTAATACTTTTTCTTACAATATACGTGAAAATGCTTGAAACATAAATAAAAGTTGTCAATATGTTTGAAAATATAAATTTGTTATTGAAAACATGAACTTATTTTTAAGCTAATATTTGTTAGGGATAAATTTAATTCACACATTTAAGAAAAAAAAAACAATTTTGATTATGTAATTATATGGTTTTCTGCAACGTAACTATGAACCACAGAAAAATAAATAAAAAGATTTTTTTAATTTCAGCAAATTATGTACATTTAAATCACATTAAAAGTTAAATTTTTTTTTGCATTTATCTCTTAAAAAATTCAATTATGTGTGTAAAATATTCTTACCATAAGAAAAAGGAATAAATTCTGGACGACGAATTATTTTTCCATCTTGAATAAAACGCTCTGGCTTAAAATCAAAATGATCTTTCCAGCACACAGGATCGTGATGATATAAATTTCTCAATTTTATTTTAAAACATTTACACTAGTTTCAATATAAACTTGTCTTCGGCTTGAAAAATAAATTTTTTATATAAAAAATGCCTTTTTCTTTTTAAATATATAAAAAAACATAAAATACTGTGAGATATTTTACAATTAGAATTAAATATTTCATGACTTATAATGAAAACATAAGTTTAGATTAAAGAAAAATTAGCAAAAGAAATTGGAGACGAAAGTGAAAAGGAAAACTTTGAGACAATTTTATTAAAATTTTTTACAGTTATTAAAAAATAAAAACGAATTCTGTCTATAAAATAAAAAAAATCAGCATTATTTTACTAATAGTTTATAAAATTGTCTTCATTTTCTGATATGCAATATCTTCATAAATTACAATATCTCCTTAAATCTGTCTGAGGAGTCATTTTATTTTTAGAATGACAATAAAACAACAAAAATTTTTATAATGGAATTTTACAGCTCATATGAATTTGGTTTTACAATGAATAAAACTAGTCTCCTTAATATCACATGTTTATATATAAATTATCCTAATTTTCCTTTGAACAATTTCAAAGGAAAATTCGGGCAATTTATATATAAATATGTGATATTGAGAACTGAATTTGAACATCAGTTCATTTAATATGATCATATCTTGAAGGTGATAGTTTCCTTATTTTCATTAGTATCTGAATTCATGAAAATTTGGAAGACAACTTACTTTTGGATGGAATTGAACAAGTTTCACATTCAGTTAATGATTAATTATTTTTAAGGTAAAAACCTGATACTAAAACATTTTTGGTTTCTATATTTTCTAAATTGTGAGGCCATCTTTTTTTGTTTTACACATTTTTTCAAGTTAGAACAGTTTTTGATTTATTTATATAGTTTATATGTTTTTATCTGTTAAATTTGCAAAGTAGTTATAATGCAGGTATTTTTTTTTTGCATTTATCTCTTAAAAAATTCAATTATGTGTGTAAAATATTCTTACCATAAGAAAAAGGAATAAATTCTGGACGACGAATTATTTTTCCATCTTGAATAAAACGCTCTGGCTTAAAATCAAAAGGATCTTTCCAGCACACAGGATCGTGATGAACTCCCCAGATATTAGTCATAATAATTGTATCCTTTGGTATATTATATTTCGATATCATTGTTCTTTTGAAGTGCTGTAGGCAAAGAATATTTTTAATGTAAAAAGTGCTTACTTTTGAATAGTTGACTGATGATTTATGATTATTTAAATTTTACAGAATCACATTATAAGAACAACAAGTTATTTTAAAGTATTTGGAAAATGAAAAATTATGAATAATTTTATTAATTGGTAAATTGGTTAACTGATTTTTAAATAAGCCTAGATTAATATTGTGGAATCTTTGTAATTGCATAAATTTTAATCAAATAATTGGAAAATAATTATGATTTATCTGTAAAATGTAAGAAATTTTATTATCTTTAAATATTTGATAATATTTTTCTTCCGAAAAGTTTCTCATCAAATATAAAATTATCTTTTTCATA